>CAWUFW010025440.1:0-45021 GCA_963921515.1 Calotriton arnoldi
AATATTTTTTGTATTATTTTAGTTAATGTAGTATATAATTAATTTTTAAAAGATTAAAAATAATTTAATTTTTTTAAATTTGTTATATATATTTATTTAATTTTTATTTATATTATTGTTTTATGTGTATAGATGTATTTATAATATTATATGATATTTTATAAAAAATTATATTAAAATTTTTATTAAAAATTATTAGTAACAGTATATATATTATATATTATATGTATATGTTTAATTTATTTTTACATTACATATATATTACTTATAATTTTTAAACATTTTAAAATACTTTTAACTATGTTTATTTTAATTATATGTATTATTTACTTTATTTTACATTATTTTTTTAACTTAAATAAAAACGATATTTTTAACAACGATATTTTTGACATCGATATTTTTTTTCTGATATTTTTGTACTTACCATAATGTAGATAGGATGTCGATATTCTTGACTTCGATATTCTTGCGTCGATATTTCTGTAGGTCGATATTCTGACCTTCGATATTTTGTCAGTGATTCCATCGCATGACCGTACGATGACCATCTCCAAACGGCTGCAACGAATCCTATCATGTTTGGTATCAATCATGTTGGAATCATACCCCCACACCATAAACGGTGTGGGAGGTATGATTCCAAACCCTGGAAGAGCCCTCCGTTAGGCTCTCAGTGTTCCCGGTACCAGCCTTCTAGTCCCGGACAGCACAAAATGATTGCTGCCGACCAGAGACACATTTCTGCCCTCCTGCTGATGAGCCAAGCTCAAGCAGGGGAAGGCAGAACAATAGGTTTCCTGTCACCTCCCAGACAGGATTTAGTGTATTAGAGCTGGGTGGGTGCGCTTGCCAGCGCCTGAAAGTCTGCATGAGGTGCACATTTGGTGTCCCTGTGCATAGTCCAGTTCAAACCAGTCCTGGGAGCCGTGGGCTCCTGCTCTGTCCGAAACAGGACAAAGGTCATGGGAGTAACCTCCCCCCTGTCCAGACCCTCCCTGGGAGGGTCCCCTGAACCTTCCCAACCCTCTCCTTAGGGTACTTAAGGGCTTACCTGGGTGTAGGTCCCTAGATTCATCGAGGGATAAGATTCAGAACTGAAACCACTGCACTTCTACCGTCTGGGCACTCTGGACTTCGCTGGACTTCGTTTGGGCCTGACTTCGTCTCCCTTCCAGTCTGCTGCATCGTCGGTGCCTGTGTATCATACAGTAACCTTCCAAGTCCTGTGAAGCATCAAGGACAAGCAAAGTAATCTCCCTTGGAGTGAAGGAGTCACTACCCTACATTCATAGGCACCTCAACACTGCTGACTGGTCTGCTGATCCCGAGCTCCTGCGGACTCTGAAGTGTTCAACAAGACAGGTGGTAGTTATCTACGTCCCCCGAGTCCCGAGCTGCACTCTCACCAAGTTTGAGGTCAGAATCCCTCGTGGGGGACTCATTAACCGAACCCCTGTGCACTGCGTACTTTTGCAAGTGCATATGCTTGTTGGCAAGTCTGCGACAAGTGCATTGGGCTGCCAGTAGCCCTAACCTCCGGCAACTTCTTCCACCAAGATCTTCAGCAACACCACCTCGTGGGCACCGTGGCCTGCTTCTTTTGGAGAGCTGCTTGAGGTCCTCTCACGACTCCTGTGCCTCTGGCCTGTGGGTCCAATTGAGGGTCATCTTTGTCTTCTTTGGTCTTCCCTGATTGCTCGGGGCCTGCCCTGACTCCCCTGCTTGTGGTGAGTCTCCTGGACCTTGCTGGTCCCAACTGTGCACCTTCTTGACTTCCTGCATGGGTTGCATTTGCCAAGGCTCGTTGGTGCTCCCACCGGACACCGACCCCTCAGCACTCGACATCATTCGTGGGACAGCTCGTATATGGCTCCTGGTCATCCTCAGCATCGCGTGGTCCCCGCGGCAGCAGAGTCAAGGTCACCGTCATCTATCCTGAAGCACCTGACTCCGGAGGGCATTTGTCATCCAAGTCTCCTGGTCACTCCCGAGTGACGTAGACTCTGTCCCCTCTGCTTTCAGGTACTCCTCTTCAAGAATCCACGTTTGGATTCCCAAGGACACTTTCTCCTCTTCCAGCAGCGGCACTTTCCTGAAGTCCTACATTGGGTTCGACAGGGGTTTCTGACACCACTTCACACCTATGCACCCGGCTTCCCTGGGATAGGTAACTAGGGTACCTCAGTCTCCACAGGTGGGGTGGCTCTCCAACCTTCTGTCTTCCATGGGGTTTCTTCAGGGTCCACTGGGAAGGGTCCCTAATCTTTAAAAATCCAACCGCGACTTGCATATAGACTTGTACGGAGCACGCGGTCGTGTTCACACACTGCACACGCTCTCCGTGGGGTCCCTGTCTACCTTGGGCGGTTCTGTGGGTCCCCAGCAATTCTACGTCCTCTCAACATTGTCCTGACTCGAGTCGTGGTTCTTATACCACTTTCTTAGTATATGGTTTGGTCCCCCCCTGGGGCCCACTGTGTATTAGTACTATTTACAGTGATTTCTTTGCTAAAGTATTGTGTACTTTGTGTCTATCTCCATGTGGAGATACTGTAACATACTAGTTAGTATTATATAATAAATACATATTTTTATAACTACTGTGTGGTTTTCTTTTCATTTAATCTATACTATAAGATTGCATTCTGGTAAAACAAGCTGCTTTACACTCCTTCAAGACTAAGCCTGAAGGCTGCTCTCCACAGCTACCACTTGGATTGCTTTCTAAGGTTGTCTGAGACCTCTTAAACCACCATAAGTGTTGTCTGGACTGGTGCAAGGTGCCCACTTACATTAGTGGACATCATACACCAGGCAAGCTTCTCACATGGGGTATATCAGATTTTTCTGATCATGCAGACCTGACTCACCTAGAACAGAAACTGCTGATCCAGATGTTCTTAATCTTACGGGCCTACACCTGGCTTTGACAAATTGGTGCCATCTCCCCTGGTGTTGCATACCTTCTTGAACATCTCTCAAGCCAAACTCCATGTCTAAATGTTATTTTGGCCCCATCTTTCCCACCAGAAATGGCTCTGGATCCTCTTCAGGCTGTTTTAAAACCGGTACTCGTAACCACTTTGATGGGCCTTGTTCCAGTCCAGTTGATCCTAGCATAACTGCTTCCTGCGGCACTCTCCAGTTCATCAGTCGCCAGCTTACCACTGGAATCACCATGGATGTCAATTCCCTAAAATGCCAGGGGTAGTGGAAGTGACATCAGACACCCTTTGACCTGCACTTTCATTCACACACACTTACACATACATACACATTGACACATACATGCTCTCTCACATGAACACACTCTCATCAGCAAGCAGGCACCCAAAATATATTTTTTTAAATCATTTGTTTACTTACCTCATCTGCAAGAGAATTTCATATTCCAGTTATATGTACTCCATTTTTATTACACTACTAGTGAGTAAAATTATTCACTCTTAGTACAATACAAAAATCGACAGACAACAAGGAGAGTGGCTGCCCAACCGACATCCATAAGAACGAGCTGCCCCTGTGTTCCTGGAACTGATTTTGCAACCTCTGAGACCAGGAGTCGCAAAGACAGTGATTGGGGTCACAAGGGACAAGCCAGGGGTCACAGCTGCAACCTCTGGCAAACCCAAAATAACGTCCATGGGAATTACTGAGGCGAGACTGAAATACCTGGACACAGACTCAGAATCTGTTGGCTCAGGTACTGATGAGCTACAAGACATGCATCCTTTCAGGACATACTTTCCAATCATTTCAGGTGCTCAAAATTAAGACTGTTCTCCCGCTAGGAAAGGAGGGCATTTATGTTCTGGTGGTCACTTTGGTTTCTATACTATATGCAGCACACTATTTGGAGCCCCAGGTCATCAGCAAGCACAGTAACTCCAGTACAGGTTGAATTCTGAGCCAGCTATCTCTCTGTCTCGAGACTATAAATCAAGGGTCTCCCAGAGGAAGCTCAGGAGTTACTGGTAGCTCACCAGTACTCTAGAAGTAGCTCTCTGAAGTGCATCCCAGGACAGTATGTAGGGCAAGATGTACGACCTGCCAAATAGCGCCTCGCAAATTGCGTCGCATTTGCGACTCGCAATTTGCGAGGCACTATTTGGCATGTACAACAGTGTGTTTAACACTGTTTGCGATTCCCAATGGGGTCGCAAATTGCGAGGCTCATGAATATTAATGAGCCTCTCGCAATTTGCGAGCCCATTGGGAATGACAAGCCCTCCCAGGGATGGTGGCCTGCTGGGCTTAGCAGACCACCATGTCTGGGACTGCTTTTAAATAAGGCAGCTTTTTTTTTTTAAATGCAGCCCGTTTTCCTTAGAGGAAAACGGGATGCATTTTTAAAAAAAATTAAACGTTTTCGTTTCATCTTTTGAGGGCAGGCAGTGGTCCCTGGGACCACTGCCTGCCCTATAATTTTGCATGCATTTGCAAAGGGGAAAGGGACCCCTTCCCATTTGCGAATGCATTACCACCGACTTGAAGTAGGTGGTAATTTGCAAGTGTTTTGCTTCCGCAATTGCAGTTGCAAAACATTGGTACATTGCTTTGCGGTCGCTATTAGGAAGGGAACGCCCCTTCCTAATAGCGAGTCGCAAAACAGTATTTTGCGAGTTGCAATTTGTTTGCGACTCGCAAAATATTGTTTGTACATGGGCCCATGCTTTTTAGCGTTCGCAAACGGGTCTAAGACCCGTTTGTGCACGCTAAAAAGCGTCGTACATCTGGCCGCAAATTCATATAGAATATGCATCCTTGCCATATTGAGATTATGCTTGGCCTAATTGTGGCCATCTAGGTCATAATCGTGGCCGTTCTTGGAATAATAATACCCATGGCTGACATGAAGTGGAATTATTGGCATTATAGCGGGCAGCAATGGCAAATTTGTGATTGTTTGCAATACAGTGGGCATTTCTGACACGTTTTAGTAAAACCTTGCAGGTAGTGCAAAATTTGTCTATGTGATGCATTTTATACAAGAGAAATCACAAGCTGACGTTTAGAGGCCATGCATAAAATCTGATTTTTGAGGGAAAAACGTTTTTTAACAATAAAGACAAGATCTTCCTTGAGAGTGTTCACCCAAAATGGAAAGAGCCTATTTGATAAAAATTTATATATATAATTTGAGAAGCTAATATGCTGATGTCTGAAAACAAAATGAGTGAAAATCCAAAACAATTTCAGCAGCACTTTGAATGATAGTGCATTCCGGTTTGGAAAGATGTATAGTTTTTAGTATTTCTTTGCGCCTTTGGGCACTTGCTGCTGTGGCTTTTATTACATGAGTCATGGGAAGGCATGGTGTTATGTTAAAGGCTTTTCTTACTTCGATTTAACCCTGTCTTATGCATTGAGTTGGATGCTGTTCTATTTCAATATCAAATTTTATATTTTGCCCAGCCAAAATATTGTATCCAGAATATAGACTATGACAATATTAGGATAGTAAATATACATACGTAAGTGTAGTTTTATTTAATCTTAACTCCAAGTCTATTTCTCTTGAAGATTTGATATTTTGGTATTACTCAATGTTGTGACATACACCTGGGTGTTTACTATTAGTAATCCAGTAAGGTGTTGTCACTATTATGATTGTTTTTGATGCTGTCTCTACTGCCACAATTGTCAAAGTCATTAATAACTCATGATTGTTTTAATTGGTCAAAAGAAGCTCTCGTTAAAGAAAAGGTTGGAGACCCCTGCTGTAAATATTCTTCGGCACTGGTAATGCAGCCGCTCATTCTGTACTGGCGGTGGAAGGCTTCCTGAAGCCACATGGTCAAGGAGATTAAATGTCTCAAGAATGATGGAAACACATTCTAGGAATCTTGTGATCTCTGACTTAGATACGCTAATGCCACTATATCAGGCAAACATTTGAAAGCTAGTCTTCCTAAACCTGTCCCGAAATACTACACCTCTTTCCTTAAGTTTGTGAAGGAGGTTTAACTGGAAAAGGCGGTTGATGAAAATGAACCTCAAACACTGCTGCATAGTCCCTGAAAAACTACCTTTCCGTGTAGCAGCAGTTGTAGATGATGCCTTCTGACCAAAAGCAAGAGGCCAGGGACAATGTCATTGACTTGCCATTTGACGTGAAGCATATTTGTCATCCCACAGTAAACATCAAGCTGCCGGAGTACAAACCTTGCATTAATAATTGGCAAACCCCTAACAACACAATACAGAAATTTGTAAACTGCATGTTCACTACTTGGGGTGTTCACTAACAAGTATTTAGTAGTACCCACCTCAAAGGTACTGATCTTTTTGACATCAGAAGGATGAAAGGTTGAGTGGACATGGCAGAAGTCAAACCTGTGGCTGTCAAATGGGTTTCTGGAGTGGATGCGCTATGAAATTATGTATGTGCAATCTTTTATGGCTCCTTCAAGAGTCGAATAAAGTATTTTCTGACTCTGACCCACTAGACCTGCAAGATTTACTAGACAAACTCGAATCTTACTTACAGTGAGCAGCAAGACCATTGTACCTCTGAATTGTAAGGGAGATTTTTCTGTCAGGTTTTTATTGCACACTCACTCTTTCTTTATAAAGAAGTAATGTCACAAACATTGATGTAAGTCAAGCTCTACATTTCTGTCTAGGCAGAATCAGGCCTATTGTTTTTCTGACCAGTTATTTTTTGCATACTTTGGCTTCATTCTGTAAGTACTACACTATTGATGTGTTTACACAATGTGATTTACTGATTCGTCTAACTGATCAAAGTAACTCAGTCGATTAAGCTTTCTGATTCTGCCTTTCTACTCCTCTCCTCAATACTTTCACTATGCACATAGGGAATAGGAGAGATCCAGGATGTAGAAGAAAGATAGAGTCACCTTAATGATGCATTCATTTCAACTCAATTCAATAAACGTTATTCGGAAGCCATGAGCATCCAGAAAAGCACTGCACAGTACAAAATAAGTATAAAATATACAGTTCATAAAATAAGATAGAATAAGATATGTACATAAAACAGATTAAAATGTGATTAGCAGCAAAGTTTTATGACAACATAGACCTACGTGCACATACGACAGATTTTAAAAAGGCCACAATGTGCAAGATACTTCCTCATCGTTTAGTAATAATAGAAATCTAAAATTGGCCAATATCGGAGCAGTGTTTCTTAAGAACAGGATTAAATAGTGTCTGGTGTACCTAGCAAAATATTTACAAAAAAACATAAAATGAAGTATGGATTGGCCAGATACATTGTCGCAGGGGCATAAATTAGCATCACGATTATGAGCGAAGCCCAGCGGGAAGCAAAGCATATATTTCATGGTATCAGATCTGAAGCAAAAGAGCAGAGAGCGCTCCCAGTGACTATGAGCACACCAGATATAATCAGCAGTGCAGGAAGTTTCAACCAAGTAGAGAGATCTGGTCATGCTCGGCTTCCCTGCCATGGTCCTTACACTCTGGGATTCTTCCTAGTCAAAAAAATGAATCAGCCACAGTTTTCTTGTTCACACTGGCACATAATTATGGATCCGCAAAAACAGAAAGCATCATAATTTTCTGACACTCAGCCTTCACATATGCTAGCCAGGGAATTGATAACCCTCTATCTAGGGGCACACAGTCACTTATAATATCCCTGGTTAGGGTGGCCTCATCGTTTCTCCAAATTAAGATCACAGTAAGACTGGCCGTTTCCTGATCAGGTCAGTGATGTAATGAAGCCAGCGCTCTTTATGGCAAATAAAATGCAATACTGATATGGGTACAGATAAAAGCTTTCTGCAATATACATTTTCTATGCTCTGGATGTCAGAGCAGTTCAAAATCCCCCACATTTCAGCCCCATACAAGCAATCGGTATGCATTGAGATTTGTATACCTGTAACCTGTGGGTGTGGGAACCGCCCCCGTTGTATGTGGAATACTACCCAATGACCCATTAGCCATGGAAAATCTGGTGGAGCGATGTGCAATATTAGCGGACCATGGGTGGAGAAAATAAAACACCATCATAAGGAAAGTTATTAATACTACTCAGGCGTTGGGTACCACATCGCATGTTCAGGAGGGGTCTGCACTTGGGTCCAACCGACATAATATGGAACTTGGCAAAATTAGTCTGTAGATCGAGAGATGCCATGAGATCAACAAAGGCATGAACTAGGAGATGCAGTGCTCTTGGAGTACGTGCCATGAGCACCGCATCATCAGCATACGCTAGCGTGGGTAGTGGTTTTCCTTTAATTATGGGAACATCAGGGGTGACACTTATGAGAGAAGTATAAAAATCATTAATATAAAAGATAAATAAAAGGGGAGCCAACACACAGCCCTGCCTCACTCCACGCTGGATGTCTATGTCTCCTGAAACTTCCCCCGAGAGTTAATGCGTACCTGCGCCTTCATATCACTGTGCAGGTAGGCAAGAAAATGGACCAACACTGCATCCAAACCCCGGGCAATAAGCAGGTGCCAGAGCTTGACCTGGTTCACACAGTCAAAAGTGGACGGTAAGTCCATGAATGCTAGATAGATGGGGGAATGCTTGGCCACCATATATTTTCCTAAGATCAAATTCAGGTTAAGACACTGCTCGATAGTTCCAATTTTACACCTGAACCCATATTGACACCAGTGTAGCACTGATTTCTCTTGCACCCAGTCAATGATCCTGTTAAAGATTATTCTGCCCAGGATGTTTACAGTGGGGTGGATAAGAGAAATCGGCCAATAGCAGCCAGGCAATGAGCAATTCCCTTTTTAAAAAATCGGCACTGTGATGGAGAGGGGGAGAGGGGAATAGGCAAGACTATTAAAAACATTAGTCAGAAGAGGTGCCCAAAAGGTCGCACTATCTTTTAGTAAGTCTGTAAGGACCCTGTCAGAGCCTGGCGCCTGGCCCCCAATGCTTTGCCTAATAGCATCCTCAACTTGCGCGAAGGTCGTCTGAAAACAAGCAACTAGACCGGGATCAATGTCAAAAGGGACAGCGAATGAGGGTGCTGACAAAAGTGCTCCTCCCAAGCATTACTGATGATATGACTAGAGATGGAACTAAAGGGCCTGGCATGTTGGTTTAACTCTGATATGGTGGACCAAAACAACTTAGGGGTCGATTACGATGTCGGTCGGAAAGCATTCCGACCGAATCAGTCTCAGAATGGTTTCTGACCAAATCGGATTCGGGGAGTCCGACCGACCAATTACGATGGTTCCGAAAACCATTTGGTCGGACTCCCATTGACTTCAATAGGAGCCTGTGTTCCGACTAAATACACAGGCTCCCATTGAAGAAAGGGGTGGCTGGGGAAAATTGTGCACCCTGTGGCAGGCACCTCATCGTCTGAAAAGGGGGTCCCTTGGGTACCCCCACGGGCCCCATTCGGAAGGCTTCGGGTGAAGGGGGGCCTGCTACAAGCCCTCAAAGTCAGATTCTGACAGCCGATCAGTGTCGGAACAACCGATTCGGAAAGGCTGTCCGAATCTGTTATCGTAATTGCTCGGTCAGAAACGAGGTCCGTTGACCTGTACGAGTCGGCTCCGAACGACTAGATTCCTACGAATGCCATTCGGAACTGAGTCAGAACCGACTCAGAAAGTCCGAATGATTTCTGAACATCGTAATCGGTCGGTCGGAAAGCTTTCCGAATCAGTCGGAAAGAAGAGTTCTGAATTGAATTCGGCAGACCCAAATCCGATCCAGAGTCTTTCCAACCGACATCGTAATCGACCCCTTGGTGTTTTTAAGTTGTGAGGCTTGAGCTCGCATTTCCCATTGAGTAACAATACCCTTTTGCCATCGATTGGTAGTGACTTTTTTGTATTTCTTACGTAAAAGAGCCACTAATGCTAGGTTCCTGGGTTTGGACACTAGGGCTTGGGGCAAGAACCTATTAGCTGTCGAGCACTTGGAATTAAACTAACTGGGGGTGCCTAGCAAATACCCTGAGGGTTTCAGGAGGGCTTTCCAGATCTCAGAACAGAGAGCTGCGAAGGCCTCTACCACCAGATGAACACAGACCTCCTTGGACAGACATAGAATGACCAACTCCAGGTTTTCTCTTATCATCGTGTGAAAAAATAGAGTAGTATCCTTCAATTTCCAGACCAGCCTCAAGTTATCGGTGGAAGGTTGCAGATTACAAGCCCCAATACCTCTTCTAGGCTTCTCAGTGGGCCATAATAATAGCATGACTTTGATGGGATTATGATCGCTAAAACTGGAGGGAATAATCCCTCCATGAGAAACCAAGTCCTCTGCGTCACGGGTAACAAAGACATGATCTATTATTGAATGACAGCCTCTACCCCTATATATGGGAACCTTGCAGCTGGACAGACTACTAGACACCAAAATGTTAACCAGATCAAGTGGGGCAAGGTACAATAGTAGTTCTGTGGTACATGAATAAACATTGTTAGTAATATTGGATGGACAGGCCGCTAGATTAGGATCGCCCATATTGAGGGGGAGCCGAACGTTTGAGTCCTCAATCATGCAAAGATATAATGTCTGCCCAGAGGCTTCCAATTTTTCCACAATTTCAGAAATTAATTTAAATAAAGGTGGAAATTTTGTATTTGGAAAACAACAAAAATCATTATTATAAAAGTTAATAATATGCAAACTCAGCGTGGTCTTGACAACTAAGGCCTGGATGCCCCTGTTATTAGCTTCTATAACTTTAACATGCCCCTCTATAGCAGTTGTCAGACAAATGGCCACCCCCCAAAGCACGCCCACTATGTGAGGGGGTAGCAGGAATGCTAAAGCATTGCTACGCATCTATAGATACAGGAAGCATATCCCAGGTTTCCTGAAATAAAATAATATCAAAACCCTTGATAAAGTTCAACCAATCAGGTATTATAATCTAAAACCTAAGACCGGCCACATTCTAGTTTAACAAATTGAATGTGCTCTTACTACTGTCCCCATCATTTCTACATTTCCCAGCATTGTCACCCCTTGCCGTACACACACTTCCATTGAGATAATGGTGAATTCATTAGTCTGTAGGTTCTCTCCTTATTCCAACATCCTCCCATATACCCCTGAGATAAATCCACAATTCATAAGAGATTGTACCAGGACTGTGTATATGTTTTCACACATTCACAATATTGTCCATTTAACTGTCTCTGTTAACAGTTTTGAGAAACAACTGTGTCGCCATTGAAGAAGGAAAAGAATTCATGAGCCATTTTCTGACTCAATGAATGATAACGGCTGGACTTGGTGGCCCAATCAAATGAAAAAGCTTACTTGCTAGCTAATAGGAGAGACAGTAGGTACAACCATAATGCTGCTGGAGAAATGTGACAAAGAAAGCATATAGAGAAAGGCTGCATTGCTACAAGATAAGGTACAATGGGAATTAAATAGTTTGGTGACTTAGCATATACATCAAGTTGAGTAGTATGTTTCTTAAGATTTAAAAGACTTTCTTAAACCTGCGCATGCAGGCTGTGATCCTTTCCTCAGCTAAGGTAAACCACCCAATATGGAGGCAAGACATTTCAAACAAACATAAGTGTCACAAATAGTCCTGGAAAAAATAAAAATAAAATCAGTTCATTGAAGACCTTTACTGATGTTCTGTTACTGTATGTTGGATTGCTCACTATCTCTTACCTTAATAATGGCAAGCTTAGATTAACCTTTTGGAACAGAGAGTACCATACCTCTTTTCCCATGGCATTAATATAATCCCAGAGTTCGAGATTATAAAGTCTAACTAGCATTGATGAATAAGGTAAGAGATTAATAGCTGGGTATGTGTTTGTTTGAAGTTAAGCGCAGCAGAGGCTTGAGGTTATTCAGTATCTATACTTGTATGTACTTAACCTTCACTCAAAAGATAGAAACACAAGCAATATCAGCAATGTAAATTGAGCTGACGAGCTTTTGGAGATGCACCTGTGCGCCAGAGAAAGGTACTGAGACCTGAGAGGATTGTGGCAGTGTTCTCAGCAACCCCAGATGTATTTCGTTTTTTTATCTCTACTGATGAAGGATGATATCCAGACACCAATCTTGATGAAACACTTCAGAAAAAAAATCAAGTTAGCATTCAAGGTGAACTGCATTTACCATAATGCTAAGGGGTAAACTGGCTGGGAGGTGAAGCAGTGTGCTCCCATCCCACTTCCATACTATATTAATAGATTCACACAAAGGGATATCCACAGCTAATGATATCTTAGAACATTCTGCTGGTAAAGCTCTGAATCTACTTGTAGATCTTGGTATAGGAACAAGCAATATATTTACATGCAAACCGTGTATTTAACTTTCCTCTCCACGGCCCACCTGTAAAGGGAATTAATAAAAATTTGATTTGTGCAAATTCCTACCAAGAAATGATAATTTCGATAGGCTTAAGTTTCTTAGGAAGATAGAAAGTGATGACCATGTCCTCAGTCTATAGAACAGGGGCTTACGTAATCTTTGAGTGTCCCAAGTCTTATGTGGAAATGCAAAAGTCACTATACTGACCTGAGGGAAATGAATAATATGACATATTGGCTCTATACTTTGATGAAAGGACAGAAGAATGTGTGCGGTATTGGCAAAACCTTGATTTGAACAAATTGCAGAAAATGTATTGAAAGCATTCAGTTATTTAATTGAACATATTTTAATGTTTAAAGTGGATGTTCGTAATTTTATATTTTATGGTCAGCTAATTGTAACTATCAAATGTTTATTGAAGTCAACAATAAAGCTATCTTTTTTACTGACTGACCTGTTGATTTTAAGTCATTTTTAAATACATGAATTAACATGTTAGTGGGTGTTAAGTGGGGCTTCCAAGGTAGAGAGTGATAGGTGTCAGTGTTTTTTGCGAAAAAAAGGGCAAGATGTACAACGCATTTTAATTGTGCCACAAACACTCCAATTCAGCATTTGAGACACTTTAAAATGCATTTTTGTATGTACTAATCCCATTTTAGGACTTGGAAAAGTTTTTTCGACTCCTAAAATGGGATTTTGAATGAACACCGATTTGGTATCTGAAAGGGGCATGTTGTCCTTACCCCTTCCAAATATTGCATTGATATCACAACAGAAATCTGGCTGCAAAACATTGATTTTTTTGCCAACACATCAAATGGACACTGCCAACTCCTAAACAGAAAAAGTCAATGTTTATTCTTAAGGAACGGGCTGCATTTAAAGAATAATATAAAAAGTTTGCTTCATTAAAAAGCAATCACAGACATGGTGGTCTGCTTAATATTCATGAGGTAGGTTGGATTCAGACCAACTACCTTTGTACATAGGCCAGCTCTTAAAAAATATTACTGGTAGCAAAAATACTGATCAAAGTTTCTGACCAGTATTTTCCGATCAGATATTCATACAACTGGCCCATAATAAACAAAACACACACACATTACATTAGTTTGTGTGGCCATTCAAAGATGTGATACAAAATATTTGTTGTATTTATAAGGCATGTTTTAGTGACTTGAGAACTGTAGCCTAACCAGGCCATAGGTATAATTTTCTCTGAATATGAAGTCAATAAAAATAAAATTTGTACTTATTGTTCTCTCTGGAGAATGGTGTTCCGAAGAGTCTTGGAGCACACCCAAAATTGTGTAAAGCCCGATTCCAAGAAAACAATGTTATTGTACGAGATTTTTTTAGATCTCAAATATAAGAAGCATGCTAATCTTCTGATTGAAGAGACCTACATAAAATAGAATTGGCCTTTATGAAGAAGAATGTCTGAATATTAATGGCATACAGTGTGTAATTTGTACAACAACAAATATATTCCAAACACTGTTATACAAAATTTTCTGGACTGAGAAAACAGCCTGGCACTTTTTGGGATACATTTCTCTTTGGCCACAATAGCAGACATGTAATGAGAAGACTTCAGACACGATCACAGACGCTACATATTTTAACTGTAGAACCCAATTTGATTTCCAGTGTGTCCCCTGGAATATTACTAGTTACTTTTGTTACATCTTTCTAGAAGTCAATTATGTGTCGACAGAACTACTATATATTTGCAATAGAGAGCCTTCCTGTCATACCTGCATGAACCTCAAAAGGAATAGCATGCAACTCATGATTCCCTAAATCTATTGTAGTGGAAACAGGTTATAAGTACTAGCGAGAAAGCTAATAATCTTGGGGAAAGAGGGGTTGGATAAAATAAAAAAATAGGTCGAAAAAGTAACATAAAACAAGAACTCGAATATACAACACAATTGATGCAGTCCAGTGGTGAACTCACTGGGAAAACGGTTTCCCTAGGCTTCCTTGGTAGCACCAGCAGCGCGTGGCATACATGACAAGAAGAAGGTATTCAGCACTCCGTCCTGCTCGCATGGTTTTGAAAAGAATCCAAGAAGTATTCCGATTTCAGTGCCACTCGTGTGCCCTGCAAGTGCAGTAACAAAGTGTGGTTGGTGCCAGACCTCTGGAGGTCTGGAAGTCCAACGTTTTCCTAAGTCCCAACTTTTTATAGATTGCTGGCGAAGTCCAGCTAAACACAATCAAGAGTCCCCGGACTTCAGGGACAGCACATAGGTGATCAGAACTTACTCGAGCAGAGGTCACTTGCAGAGGACTTACTTTCTGCCGACCCCCAGTGAGGTTGCTCCCTAACAATATGCAATAAAACCAGACAGAATACGATTAAATGTTACCTGCAATATGACTGACCAAAAACACAATTGGGAGGTTGGTAGCACATGGATAATATTCAAGCGTTGAAAATTGCTTAAAAAAATAATCCGGAGATATTTCAAGAGATATTTGGAATTCTGTGTGGTATTTCAATATTTTCTTTCATAACATATTTATATTTTGTTTATTATTACATACTTTATCATGTATCATTCCACAATTTCTTGCTAAACCCCCGATGATGGTCTGCGGAATCCTGTTTGGAAAACACTAGCATTTAACTTTAATGCCATCACGTTGGGCCCACTATCTGTACTAACGGCAATACTAGTTCAGGATGGATATTTTTCTCTTTGAGTTTAAGTCAGTGACCATCGCCTGCTGTTGTGTTTTCACCACCACCTCTGCAAGGGGAATGGGAGACGTTGCTAATAAATTATTTGAGTCACAAAGTCACAGGCATAAGTATTTTGCTTGTGTTGTGGTAAGGAGATCATCATACCAACAAAGAAGCATGCAAGCAAATTTCTCTAGCCCTTCCATGCCTTTCTCTGATTGTCCCAAAATCTTTAGTTCAGATCACAACTAGACATTAAACAACACAATAGATAAATGTTTCGCCCCCAATACTACTATTTTCCACTTATTCTGGTTACACTATTGTCAATTATCCTGCAGGTAAAACGTATTTTATTTTTACCTGCTTAATCTCCCATTAACAATCTAACCAGGATTCACCGCTTTATTGTTCAGTGTTCAAGCCTTCAATGTTCATGCGCCTCTGCAGCATACACTCTTTACATAGCGGAATGCGTTTTCATATGGACGTTGATTTAAAACTCTATGAACAATATTTTAAAATTCATCGTGTCTTACACCTAATGGGATCATGGTAGCCAAATGTACTAATATATTTCCAACTAGTCCAATCTATTATAAGGAGTGGGGATAGGTAAATACTGACATGTTTAAAAATAGTTTTCATTTAAGTACCTGTAAGGAAATGTCTCTTTTTGCATGATCACCCCCAAAGGTGTGGATTGATGCTTCTGGTTTTTCAACTCTGAGAGTGCACTGAGGCCTGCTAACCAACCTCAGTGCCAGTGTTGTTACCCATTACAAAATGTATGTTGAATTGGCTACACCAAACTGGCATAAGCTGACTTACTTATAAGTCCCTAGTTTATCGTACCAAAGTTGCCCAGGGTATGTAGGATAGGGTGTCCCTCCAGGTCTGCAGCACTGATTGTACCACCCTATGTGTGACAAAGTACAAAATGGCTCCCAGCCTGCCACTGCTGTGTGGAAGAGCAGTTTTAAAACTGCTAGTTGGACTTTGCTATTTAAACCAATGGCAAAGTCCCCACTTCCCTTAACAATATTTATAAGTATCCCCTAAGGAGGGGGGCGTGGCTTATCGGCTGTAGCTGGCGGACGCGTGAGCAAAGAGCTCCGCACCTGCCTGCCATGAATCTGCATGAATCCTGGGTGCAATCCACAGCCTGGCTGCACTGACATTAATTCCCTACTCTAGGGCGGCACGGGAGACGGATCCCTGGGGCTGACGGGGCCGTGGTGGCCGACGTGGCGAGGTAACAATCGGAGGCCCCCGGAAGCAGCAGCCCTGCGGGGCAGCCGTGCTGGTGAGGGGAGAGCTGGCCTGACGTTATTCCCCCGGGACATCCGAGGCAGCGGTGTGACTTCTGGACGCCCTGCTTGGCTGGAGCCAGGTGAGTCGTTGCTAGCAGCGGCGTGGCCCTGGGCGGAGGCGCGACCTGCGCGAAGAGGCAGATTCCGGGGCCGGTTCCAGAGGTGTGGAGCTCCGGATGCTGACTGGGACGTGCAGCGCATAGCAGAGATGGAGCGGGGGCAGGAAGAGAGCTAATCTGCCACCATTTCCCAGAAACCCCTGAGGCGGCGTGCGAGTCCTGGACCCCCTGCCTGGCTGAAGTCGGATGGGCCCGACCGCCTGAGGGAGCGCTGACGGCGACTAGGCCCCGGATGGTGGCGCTGCCAGCGAGTGGGGCCGATCCTGAAGCCGGGCCACGGGGCGTGGAACCCTGCACGCTGACGGGGGTGAGCAGTGCCCAGCGGTGATTGAACGGAGGCCGAGCAGAAAGCAGTAGCAGACCATTGGGCCCCGGAGACCCCTGAGGCCTGGGCAAGGCCACTGTACCAGTGAGAGTTTTGGAGGGTTCTCGGGGCCTGGGACGGGGCCCGGTGGGCGAGAAGCGAGGCAGGGGGGCCCTGTTGAGTCCTCTACATCGGGTAGTGAACTTCTCGGGGCTCAGATCGGAGCCCGGGGCGAGAAGAACAACGACTGCCGGCGGGCCTGGTGGACTTGCAGGGGGAGTGGGACGGAAGTCCTTTGCCCCGAGCAACCGCTGAGGACTAGGGGCTTGGCGGGGTCGCCCTGACCACGGAGAACATTTACCTGCTCCTGGGGCCATACGGAGAGGGGTGGCCCTGTGTGGAGGCACCACTAGGGAAACGACGCAGCCACCCAAGAGGCCCAAAATAATCCCTTATGGCATTGTGCAGCATTGAGGCACAGCAAAAGGTGTGAGGCTACAGCGAGGAGGGTCCCCGCAGGTGTTTCCCGGCCTGGGATCGGGCACGGGGCCCGCGGTTGGGAGCGCCTAGTGATACGGTTGGTGTGACTGGTGGGACCCGCCTGCCCCTGCCATCCCGACTGGGGTGACCGGCCAAGAGCAGGTGAGATCTAATAAGAGGACTGCCTTGTCGAGCCGGAGTTGCTGACCAGTGTGCCACACTCTTCGGGACCCGGCTCGAGGTCAGGAGGACTCGTGGGGGGGCGGGGTGCCGGGCCCTGATCTCCCCAAGAAAATGGGCTAGCCTAGAACGTAACAGATGGGGGCGACCCCGTAACAGGATGAAACAGTGCGGGACCAAGCACAGGGCAGCCAGGAGGCGCAGCTACAGGTGGACCCCATTCAACAGCAGCTATCCAAGATTCTGGAGGCTATCTCGGATACCAAGACCACACTCCACCAAGTTATAAGCACAGTGTCAGTGGGTCTGGGACTCCTCCAGGCAGCGCATCAAAAACTGAACGAGAGGGTCAAGGTGGTGGAGACAGGCCTTGAGGAGCTGACCCCTGCGCAGGAGGCCTTGGCTAAACAAGTGGCAGACCTCACGGAAAGGGTACAGACACTGGAGCGCAGAGCCGAAGATGGGGAAGGCCGCAGCCGGCGGAACAACATCCGGATTGTGGGGCTTCCAGAGGGAGTCGAGAATGGGAACATGGTGGCATACCTGGAACCGTGGCTACGTGAGGTGGTGGCACCGGGAGCCCTGATGCAGTTCTTTACCCTTGATAGGGCCCACCGGGTACCGGCACGACCACCGGTGCCAGGGTGCCCCCCGCGGCCGGTGGTTGCCCGCCTTCTACATTATAAGGACAGAGACATCCTACTGCAAAAGGCCCTTACACGGTGAATAACAGCAAGGTCTCAATGTTCCCAGATTACACCCTTGAGTACAGCAGAGACGGGCCTCATTCCTGGAAGTTAAGAAGGCCTTACGAGAGGAGGGTCTTCAGTACTCTCTCATGTTGCCAGCACGCCTCCGTGTGATTCTCAATGGCAAGACACACTTCTGTGACTACCCCAGGGAGGCTTGGGACTGGATCGAGGCATATCGAACCGAGACATCCGAGGCATGCGGGATCGCCCTCCCGCAATGAAGGCTGCAAATCCAGGAAGAGACCTACACCGCGGTCCGAACGCATCCGTCCAAAGAAACCAAGCTGCTCACAGACTGAGCGGGAACGAGAAGCGGCCTTACAGGTGGTCGCCGAGATTGTCCGAGATGGTGGACCCTCCTCAGAAGCTGGGTCGCCTTCCCTCAAGGGATCCGGGGACTCGGACTTGGACTCCTCTGAAGAGGCCAGCATTGACCTACCCACAGTGACACCCAATACTGCAGATGAGATTCTTTAGCTGAGGGCTTGTCCCCCCCTCCCCCCTAACCCCGCTCTCTTTCCAGCACGGGCCCCCCCCGGACGCTCCGAAGGCACCACTAACTGTTTCATCAGAAGGTGCAGCCATAGGGCTGGAGGACTATGGGGGCCGGTGCACTGCTGGCACCGTGCTCAGACACACCACTCTTCTCTATAACCACGACCCCCCAGTAGGCTCTAGCCATGGCTGGTGTGGGCCTATTCTGAACTAGAAAGATGTATTCATGGTTTGGGCAGACGGCCGTTGCCTGCATGCCCTGGGATCGGGGAGTTGTTGATTGTTTGTGGGATATTTTGAAACAGTTGGCATCCAGAGGGAACTACATCGGGAGCTCCTGACTATTGAGGGAAATTTGCGCACACTGGATAACAAGCAAGGGACCGGGAACCAGGCATGGGTTGACTTATTAGCCATGCGTAAGCGGCACTCTGAGGCTCTTGAGAGGCTCCGGTCCCATGACTACAGGGCATATATGGATAGGATGCAGGGGAAGGAGGGGAGGGCAGGTTGCTTAATGGCATGGTTGGTCAGGCCAGCGATCCGGGGCACCCCAATCACTCATGTACGGACTGATATAGGTACATCCGAATATGATCCGGACAGGATCAGCGGACTGTTTCAGAGCTATTATGAATTACTGTATTCTGCCCCACGGGGGGCCCCCCAGATGGGCATTTCTGCATTTCTGGTCCCGCTGCCCCTCACTACCATAGATGATCAGATTGGGGAAGAGTTAGGCGGTCCCATAACTTTACAGGAGGTTCGGGGAGCTATCGCATTGCTGGCTAGCGGTAAGACGCCGGGTCCTGATGGCCTTCCAGCTGAGTTTTATGCCAAATTCAACACAGAGCTGGCCCCCCACCTGGTCACCCTATATGCCGAAGACCTAGAGCTGGGCTACCTGCCGAACTCCACACAGACCGCCACTGTGGTGCCCCTCCTCAAGATGCCCAGCCCAGAAGTTGGAGTGAAGGACTTTCGACCCTTATCCATGCTTAATACGGATTTTAAAATTCTGGCTTCCCAGCTGCTCCCACACATGCGGGACCTGATACACCCAGACCAAAATGGGTTCATCCCATCGCGCAACACTTCGTATAACTTACGGAGACTGTACTCCGTCTTATACCATCAGGAGTCATGGTCCCTCCCACGGGCCTCACTTCTTCCAGTCGACCTCGAGAAGGCATTCGATACCGTGAGTTGGGCCTATCTCTTTGAGGTTATGAGGAAACTAGGATTTGGGCCGGGATAGTTGAAATGGGTTCAGCTGCTATACACTGGCCCCACAGCACGAGTCAGGACAGGGAAGACTATCTCCCCACAATATGTGATAGAGCGAGGCACTCATCAGGGTTGCCCCCTTTCCCACTGCTGTTCGTGTTGGCGATTGAGCCCCTGGCGGCGCTCTTCTGCCTGGGGGGGATGGGCTGGGATTGACAGTGGGCGGAGGAACACACATTTTGCTATATGCGGATGACCTACTGATTTATTTAAATGATGCGAGGGAAGGGGCCGAGGTGGCTGTTGGGCTTTTGGAGGTTTTGGGACTCTGTCGGGTTTGCAGGTCAATAAACGCAAGATGCACCTGTTCCCAGTGGTGGGACCACTGCCAAGGCCACAAGATCTCCCCGCTGAACTTAACTGGGCCCCAGACACATTTAAATACCTGGGAATCCAAATCTATCATTCCCTGGTGGACTTGAAGGAGGGCAACCTCGACAGGGTAATGCGGGCACTTCGGTCTAGCGTGATCTTCTGGGGCACCTTGCGCCTTCCCATAATGGCTAGAGTATCTTTGACCAAGATGGTCATGTTGCCCCACCTATTATACTTTTTTGCGAATTAGCCAATACTCATGCCGGCGACCTGGTTTCGCCCACTTAACGCATTGGTGCGGGATCTCATCTGGGGAGATGGCAGACGGAGGGTATCATTACAAACTCTGCTGGGACCTATGGGTGAGGGGGGCCTGGGGGTACCAGCCTTTGAGCTCTTTTTATTGGCGGCGCAACTACAGTGGGTGGCCCAGTGGCTGGAGGGGGTAAACCCAGAGAGAAGCTTTCTTATGGAGCCGGGGCAGCATCCCCGTCTGTTGCTAGCGAAGCTCCTCCGCCAAGCGACCTAGGTCCCTAACGATACGACCCTACAGACCACCGCCCTGCAGTCCTGTAAAAGATGCATGTCCAGATTGCCGGACACCCCGCGTTACTCCCCGGCTCATGGAATACCCGACTCAAATACATTCAATTTAATTTTATACACATGTCATATATGACTCCGCATCGGCTTTTCGCTGCATTTGGGGGGGAGCGGCGGAGCTGCCCAAAGTGCGGGCAGCTGGACGCAGACTTCCTGCACATGACTTGGAGTTGCGAGAGGCTGCAGATCTTTTGGCAGGCAGTACTTTCTCACATTAATGCTGTGCTGGGGTGGGCCCTGGAACTAACAGCAGCAACGTGCCTGCTCAGACTGTGTCCCCGCCCTCCTAAACGGTGAGTAGGCAATAGATTCATGGACTTAGCCTTGGGGCTGGCACGGAGGCGTATAGCAGTGACATGGAAACAGCCAATGGGTCCGCAGACAAACATCTGGATACAGGAGGTGACTAAATGGGCTGGGGCTGAAGGCAGGGCACTACATAGAGAGGAACTGAGGGGTCTGCAACAACACCCGATTGCAGATCTTTGGAAGGACACCCTGCACAACTGGGAGCACCCAAGTCACACTAACAGTTCAGACGAAGATAGTGCAACCTCCATACATTCATTGATGTCCCCGCCCCTCCCCCCTGATAGTGAAACACTACGACAATGTGTGATTGCGCTCGGTGTGTTATGCAGCGGGCGCATCTACCTCGGGAAATGGTTCCCCCGCGTCCACGTACACTCTCTGGGTCCCTACTATTGTCCTGAGCCATAGTTAGTCTCAACCCTTTTTATTCCTTTTTTTCCTTTCGTGTTTCTTCTATTTTCCTCTTTACAGTTTCCTTTAATAATGGCTGTATTGTTTGTTCTCAGTAAATACTGAGAGCTTATTATAGGAGCATTACATGGCAAAATAACACTCCCTACCCGATCCTGAATGCACAAATACGACGGCGTAAGCACAGACATGACTGTCATCCTCAACGACACTAGCGGGAATAGTTGCACCGTACCAAAGGGGAGCTCTTGTACATGATTAATACTCAGTGATGCTTAACGTAAAGAATGTAAATCATTGCAATTGTGTGCTGTATATTAAGTGGTAAACAGATGTGATAACCAATGAAAATATATACTATACATATAGGGCCAGATGTATTAACATTGCATTTTGCGATTCCATAATAGCGAATTTTACCGATTCGCTATTATGAAATCGCAAATGCAATGTATGTAGGTTTCGCAAAAAATTGCGATTCCTACATATTCCTTAATAGCGAATCGCAAATTGCGATTCGCTATTAAGGAATCCCTTCCCATTCATTCCTAAGGCCCATTAGAATGAATGGGGAGACATTTGCAATTTGCGATTACCAAATTGGTAATCGCAAATTGCGAATGCAATTTCAAGGGTGATAGGGGGCCAAAAGGCCACCCTGCTGCACCCCCAAAAAAGGTAAGTGTACACATGTGGCGCACGTACATGCCCTAAGGGAATGTGTGTGCGCCACATGGCACTTAGAAAAATGCAAAAATGTGAATTTTTCTGAGGATTTGCAAATTACCACCAACTTGAAGTTGGTGGTAATTTGCGTTTCCTTAAAGCAGGGTCGCAATTTTTAACTGCATTGCATTTAGGGAATCGCAAATTGTGATTCCCTAAATGCATTTGCAAAATAGGTAATCGCAAAAATTGCGATTCCCTATTTTGCAATTACCTTTTGGGATGATACATCCCAAAAGGCTTTTTACCGTTCGCAAATGGGCCGATTCTGCAAAATGGGCCCGTTTGCGACCGGTAAAATGCTTGATACATCTGGCCCATAGTGATAACATTCATAAACACAATAACGAGGGACAAGACTTGTGTGAACCAAAAACATTTCATGACATCACTTGCTGGGTATATGCAGAAAATAAATCAAATGGCATACAGCAAAAATGTGACAATTCCCACTTTAGTCCTCTAATTAGTAGTGCCAAACAGCACTACTAGGCCCTATTGTGGTTGGGGTCAGAGCATGGATTTGTGATTAGATGAAATCGTAAATTTAATCTCCAATAGTGCGCAATTGTATTCGCAGAATGAAATCAATTATTAATAGCTCTTGGCCCCGTGTGTAGTTGCGCCAACGCGTTTCGACCTTCATGCTGGGCCTGCAGTGTATTTCTGGGAAGGTCTTCTTCAGGGCTGTACCATTTGTGGACACGATGGGTCAGCTGGTTCCTGGGCCTTTTTGGGGGCATCTATCGGGTTCCTTTGTGGTGGACTCCTGTTGTGACGTGAAGTCCTTAGATTGTGTTCTATGGAGACCATCCACCTGGTTTATTCTGTGATCCTGCTGTTGTCAGGACGACAAACTCCTCCTCGGGGGGGTCTGTTAGTTAATGGACAGTTTGTTAAGTCAGAGCTCCTCTTGGGTGGTCTCCTTCATGTTTTGTGTCCTTCGTGACACGCCGCAAATAAAAACTGCTAAAAACATTAATAATAATAGGTTAAGTCATAGACAGCAGAAGGAACAATTTTTTGGTTCCTTTGCTCAAAGAAGTTTGATTGATGGTCTTGGAGGCACCCTTCTAAGATTAACTATGCACTGATTCCAGCCTCATAAGTCCACAACTGAATCACTCCCCTGTATGATACATGCAAGTCAAATTTAATGTCACTTTTAAGGAAGGTCAACTTCTAAAAAGTTGCCACTCTGTTGCCCAGTTTGTCCATTGGCCTAACATAATTGCTGGTCACTTGTCAGCCTTTTGCCCTCCTGGGGGATAGTGTGAGTTACTCCGAGGCTCAGGAACAATAGAAGCCTGCTACAGGGAGAGGTGTTTCCTCCCTCTTGCAGGAAGCCATTCAGAAACTTGGCCGAAAAGGCGAGCTTCAAAGGCAAAGTCACCTTTGGTGGGCAAATGGTGATCACACTCTTGAAGGATTGTTTCCTTGATCATGTATACTGGCTGGTAGAGGGAGCAGAGATGGGAAACAGGTGCCCAAACTGGTTTTCCTGTGGGCATGTAGCCCACGGGTAGCCACACTTATAGGGTGGGGTCCCAAGCTCCTAACATCCAAGGAAGGGTTCAGACATCATGGGAGTGGGAAGAATAGTGCGCTCTGTGATTGCTAGATGCCACACATAGCCAAAAGTCAACACACGGCAGGAGGGATCCTGGTAGGCCATTGGCTAGTGACTGCATCATACCCCCAGGGCACTTTCTGGGCATAAATATAGCACCCCTGGCACCCTCAGATCATGACAGAACTGGAGAAAGGACTGAAAGGGACTGCCCTGCTGACCCTTGGCAAGAGAGGCTGCACCATTTGATGGACTGTACATGCCGCACCCTGGGCTAGCAACGAGAGGACTGTGCCTGTGGCTCTGGGCTCATGGAAAAGTCACTCCGAGTCCCAAACCAAAGAAGTGACTCCAACGGTCAGTCGGCTAACCCCCTAGAACCAGCACCAGAGCCATAAAAGCTGAAGAAGCCCACACTGACAAGTCAGTAGCCACACTCTGCGAATCCCAGCTGACAGCCGCTAGGCGACCTAAGAGACTGATCCTCAATAGCAAAAAGTTGCATCAGAGTCTGCTAGACCAAGCAGTGTTGTTCCTCACCACAGAGAGAGTCCACAGGGGTCCCACAGGGGTCTTCCCTGAGTCCCCTTCTCTTTTATATCTATGTTACCCCCCTGGTTCAACTGGCGGAGGATTTGGGGGCAAAAATCATTGCTTACGCTGATGACACCCAGCTCTTGTTTACATGGGGGAGAAATGAGGGCTCCACCTACGCCGCAAAATATTGCCTGTCCACAGTTTTTCACTGGCTGGCCTCTGCTCAACTTAAATGCAATGAGGAGAAATCTGAAATCCTCCTCTTTGGAAAGTTTCCCCCTCAGTTTAGAGAGACACTCTGGCCGTCCGATTTTGCTCTGCCAGCCTCAACCGGGCAACCCATTAAGAATCTGGGGGTTTGGTTTGAGGAGAACCTTACATTCTCGACCCAGATCAAGAAGCTGGCCGGGACCTGCTTCGGGTTACTAAAAATTCTCAGGAAATTTCTTCCCCTTCTTCCTAGGGCCACTAAGGAAACGGTTACCCGAGCTCTTATTCTATCTCGAATAGACTATGCCAATGCTCTGTATGTTGGCACCCCGGGATATCTACTTGATAAACTACAAGTAGTTCAGAACGCGGCAGCCAGGCTTCTTCTTAACATTCCCGCCAGAAGCAGCGTGATACAACATTTACGTGCCCTTCATTGGCTGCCCGTAGCAGAACGGGTTAAATTTAAATCCTTAGTCATAGCTCATCGCGCACTTCATACCCTAGGACCAATCTACCTTCAAAAGCGCTTCTCCTTTTATACTCCTTCAAGACAACTGCGCTCTACATCTCAACTTTTGGCTCATGTCCCCCGTTTCCGTTTACAAAGGACAGGTGGCAGTTCCCTTGCCCTGAAAGCTGCTCTAGCATGGAACTCGCTGCCTCTTGCTCTCCGTAGCATTCAGAACCACATTCATTTTTAAAAAAACTTGAAAACATTCCTCTTTATTTAATCTGGTCCTTTCCATCTCTCAAGGTTCGCGCCGGGACACTCTTGGAGTATCTGTGTGCGCTACAAATTCAAATAACATAACATAACTCCAGATTCATCACCAAAGTATACCGCTGGATCCGCTGTGTACGGAGATCTGTAGCCCAGTCACAGCTGCGTTCAACTGGCTCAAAGAGGACTTAGAGGGACATCGAACCCTGTGGCCAAAGTCGCTGCACCTTACCCGTGGACCAAATAATAACGGCAAGGATACCCCCATATACCACACAGCACCTAGAGCATCTCAACATCTTCAGAATCCTTCATCCCCAGCAGCAGGACCACTCCATCGAAGTCTATGGCTGTCTTGATGTAAAGTGTGGAACTGGACTTGAGACTGCTTTGGTGACCAAGTAACTGTCTAGCTTCTCCTTAGTGGCCTCCATGACCATCTCCCTGCTAAATTTGATTGCCCTACTCGGGCCAGAGAAGCCGAACACAACTCTTTTAAACTTTTCAAGTTTCTAAACTTTACGGTTACCAATGCTTGTTTGCACTTTTGACCAAATTGTTGAGCTTTGCGCATTACTTAAAAATCTACATCTATGGAATCCTCTGGTGTATTTTGATAATCTTGGTATCTAAAAATTCATTAAAAAATGATCTATTTTTATAAATTGATGTCAGATTTCTTTAGTTTTGGTGCTTCCAAATGCTTAACACTAAATCCTTTGTATAAGCCTTGCTGCTCGTAGCCACAGCTTCCTGGGGTTGGGCTAAAAGTTTTACAAATGCGCCTGAGTGTCCCAAGACAGTTTTTGCGTGTGTATTACATGGGTAAGGTCGCACAACCATACCATATAATACACCACAATCCTCACAGTACCCTTTTTGAAAGGGTTGACAAAAGTGTTGTTCCAACAGATTTCAAACATTCCCCAACATGGAAAGTAGCAAAACGAATAGACACCTATACCAGACAGCAAATGAATAACAAAGAAATGTGCTTCCTCACTACAGTCTAATACATTCTTGACATTAGAAACAACCAAGAATTCTCACATCTCCTGCATGGAAAAGTTGCACCAATAGGGGTCACCTGAACCATACAAAATACAAGTGACACTGCCAGATCAGTTCCTCACACAGGGTTATTCATTCTTCAGATAGCCTGTCTAATACATTTTGGATCAGCCCAAATTTGATGGCGTATTTGGGGTGAAAGAAAGTTTGAATGTCATTTTTCCTGTTTTTGCTCATATTTGGAGCAGGTTGGCTCCAGAGATGTTGAAACAAACCTTGCAGTTTGCCTGCAGAGAGTGATTGTGTCAAATAAGGTGACAATCAAGCAAACAGGACTTTTAAAGCATGGCTAATCACCATTGAGGGTCTTGAGTACCTTCTTGAATTCAAGCAGAGCGGGAGAGGTAGGAGGTGAAGGGGGAGGTCGTTCCAGGACTTGGCCGCGGGGTAGGAGAAGTAATGGCCTCTACTGTAGCTTCTACGTATGCGTGGGGTGTGAGCGAGGTGAAGGGAGGAGGAGCACGGGTGTCTGAAAGGTTGGTGGAAGTTCAGTCGGTGGTTGATGTCTGCTGCCTCTTGATTGTGCAGAGCTTTGTATGTATTGATCAGTATCTGAAGTGGCATCTCTTCTGAATGGGGAACCAGTGGAGCTACCTGAGGTGGGGGGTGATGTGGGTCCGCTTGGGGAGGTTGAGGATGAGTCTGCTCGCTGAGTTCTGTATGGCCTGCAGTCTCTTCAGTAGGTGAGAGGTAATTCCTGTGTATAGTGCATTGCCGTAGTCTAGCCGGTTGGTGACTAGACTTGGTTGATGGTGCATCTGGTATTGACGGGGAGCGATTTGAAGTTCTTGTAGAGCATGCGGAGTGTGAAGAAGCAGGCGGAGGAGACTGCGTTAGTCTGGTTTGTCATGATGAGCTTGCTGTCCAGTATGATGCTGCGGCTGCGGGCATGGTCTGTCGGCGTGGGTGAGGGTCCTAGTACGGAAGGCCCCCAGGAATCATTCCACAGGGAGGAGTTGTTCCCGAAGATCAGTACTTCTGTTTTGTCTGTGTTGAGTTTCAGGCAGTTTCCATTCATCCAGTCGGCGATGTTCCTCATTCACCTGTGAAAGTTTGCCCTCGTGGTGGAGGGCTCTTCTGATAGTGATCATGCACAAATAAGTGACACAGCCAGGCGCATTCTTTCTGCAACTTAAAACATTCTTTACTACAGTGATGTTCAGGCAGATTGCACAGATCCCACAGAGGAGAAACTGTGTTCACAAGGTCATCAAGGCCTTGCAACATGGAAGTCAGGCACAGTTTGATTTATTCTTTGCACAGCCAAAGTATTTAATTCTCTTAAGGTTATTTTAAAATGCAGTATTTCTCACACTCCCATTGAGATTATGTTCACCCACCTTCCAAAATATGTTGCAAAGCTGTTCAGGTTACAGTGATATGGGAAGCAAACATAGATGCATTCCCAATGTCTACAGTCCAGGTGTCTCATTCAATCAAGTGTTTGTACAGCGTGGCTAACCCCCCTGGGGGTATCCAGGTGCTGTGCTGCAGGTATCAGTTGAATAGCCAGGTCTTGAGTCCCTTCCTTAAATGGAGGGGGAGGGTGTTCCACGCTTTGGTGCGAGGTGGGAGAAGGAGCGTCTTCCGGAGCAGCTGCAGGGGATACATGGTGTCTGAAGTTTCATAAAGAGTTTCCTGTCCAGTATGATGCGGAGGTTTCAGGCGTGGTCTTTCGGCGTGCGGGTGGGTTCGAGCTCCATTGGCCACCAGAAGTCGGCCCAGAGTGCGGTGTGTCTCCCCAAGATCAGAACTTCCGTTTTGTCTGTGTTGAGTTTCAGGCAGTTGTCCTTCATCCATGTTGCAATCATCCATGTTTTCTGTAATAAGGCCTGCTTATGTTCAATGAAAACCATACTGAACTACTAATATTTTTAGTGTAGTAATAGTGGTCATTTCAGACAAGATTAAATTAGTGCAGACACCATGCAAGATTACCCACAGCGATCACTTCAGTACATCAGGTAGGGTTGCCATCAGTAATGTGGAAAGGACTTTATCAATTTGAACTGCCTCTAAATGGGTAATAAATGACAGTCATAGCTGCAATAACCCTGGCCACCAAGGTTTTATTATTGGCAATAAGTCTCCCCAATGCCCCATGACTTATCACTCAAATACCAGCTTTAAGTGTTAAATAAATTTTGGAAATCCAACAATTTTTCTCCAAAAAACAGGTCATGAGTTCTAAAAATACACACAATTTCATCCCGAATACACACTTTACAATGTTTGGATACACATATTAATGCAGCCAAGCAAAAGCTTCTAATTTAGTAGTTTGGGCTGGGCACAGGAGAGCTATTTACAGGTAGCTGGAGAGCTAGAGTAGCTCATGAGCTACTTGTTGGAGATGCCTAGCCTACACTTTTGCAACCCTTTATTATGGTACCAGTAATAAAAAAGCATGCATTAAACAGTGTAGAAAAGTACCTAATTTTGAGTACAAATGAGTTATGTCAGTACTTGGACAAAAAGTAAAGTGAGACATAGGGGCCGATTCCGATCTCGGTCGGAGGCGCACCCAATACCATTCGGTCGGGAAAAAAGCCATGCGAAAGCCTGTTTCCCGACCGATCCGTACAGTACACTGAACGAGCAAGTACGATGCGCACAACAGCCAAAAATCCGGCCGAGCCGTACTCACCCAAACCAGGTCCTGTTCTCCGACCGAGGCGAATCCGGAAACGCCGAATCGAGTCGCACGGAAGGAAAAATGCAGCCCCGTCCGGCCGGACAAGTACGATGCGCTTTCCGTACGCTCCGAACCCGTCGCTACGCACGGCACGTCAAAGCATCCGGGAGAGACGCACATAAGCTCCGATTCGCGCCACAACTAAGCCTGGGCGTAGTTCGCGAAGTAGCGCTACGCAAAGCTACGCAAAGTGCAGTTCGCACTACGCGAGCTACGCGTAGCACTACGCGAACTGCGTAGTGCACTGTTCGCAATGATTGCACAGTGCCGGATGCTTGTCCGCACTGTGCAATCATTGAAAACGGCATCTTGCACAGTGCGAGCTGTCTTTTACTGCCGCTCGAGTAGATTTTTACTCGAGCGGCAGCTTCTCAACGCGGACTGGTAGTTTCTCATCCCGAGCGGTCGCGAGCATACGCGACCACTCGCAATGAGAAACCTGACCTCCCCGCATTGAGAATCTCGCCGGGAGGTTTATTTTCCACGCTCGCGATCGGCAACTTGATGTTGCTGATCGCGAAGCAGAAAAAGTCTCGCCGGAATGTCATTTTGCTTGCTCGCGGTCGCCAACTTGACGTTGAGGACCGCGAGCAAGCAAAAATGACCGCTGCACTACGCTACGCTACGCTACGCGTGTTTGCACTGTGCTACGTGCAATTCGCGTTGTGCGAAGTAGCGCAAACTTCGCAAACTACGCGAGCGTAGCGTAGTGCTTTGCCCAGGGTTAGCCACAACACGATCCACGGCTCCGAGACGAACACGGCACCGACGAGGACGACGCGAAGCGACGAGGACGAGGCGAAGCGACGAGGACGACGCGAAGCAACGAGAAGGACGAACGACACGAACCAACCATGAATCCCTTCGTCCCGATCATACCAATATTCTACATTTACTACCGGAACAGGCACGGACGCGTACGGCGCAGAAGGTAAGCCAGACACCAACCACAAAACACATACAACACGTACACGACACATCACACACACACACGGGGATGCTGAATATACTTACACCAGCAACAGCAGCACCATAGGGGCGGGATGCCCATCACCAATGCCACATATGCACACAGGGGCCTGAATGCGCACCACCACCCCTACCCAGGGGGCTGGATGCCTACCACTACTACCACCCTTAGCCAGGGGGCTGGATGCCTACCACTACTACCACCCTTAGCCAGGGGGCTGGATGCCTACCACTACTACCACCCTCACCCAGGGGGCTGGATGCCTACCACTACTACCACCCTTAGCCAGGGGGCTGGATGCCTACCACCACTACCACCCTCACCCAGGGGGGCAGGATGCCTACCACTACTACCACCCTTAGCCAGGGGGCTGGATGCCTACCACTACTACCACCCTTAGCCAGGGGGCTGGATGCCTACCACTACTACCACCCTCACCCAGGGGGCTGGATGCCTGCCACTACTACCACCCTTAGCCAGGGGGGCTGGATGCCTACCACTACTACCACCCTTAGCCAGGGGGCTGGATGCCTACCACTACTACCACCCTTAGCCAGGGGGCTGGATGCCTACCACTACTACCACCCTCACCCAGGGGGGCTGGATGCCTACCACCACTACCACCCTCACCCAGGTGGGGCAGGATGCCTACCACTACTACCACCCTCACCCAGGGGGGCTGGATGCCTACCACTACTACCACCCTCACCCAGGGGGGCTGGATGCCTACCACTACTACCACCCTTAGCCAGGGGGGCTGGATGCCTACCACTACTACCACCCTCACCCAGGGGGCTGGATGCCTACCACCACTACCACCCTCACCCAGGGGGGCTGGATGCCTACCACTACTACCACCCTCACCCAGGGGGGCTGGATGCCTACCACTACTACCACCCTCACCCAGGGGGCTGGATGCCTACCACTACTACCACCCTCACCCAGGGGGCTGGATGCCTACCACCACTACCACCCTCACCCAGGGGGCAGGATGCCTACCACCACTACCACCCTCACCCAGGGGGGCAGGATGCCTACCACTACTACCACCCTTAGCCAGGGGGGCTGGATGCCTACCACTACTACCACCCTTAGCCAGGGGGGCTGGATGCCTACCACTACTACCACCCTCACCCAGGGGGCTGGATGCCTACCACTACTACCACCCTTAGCCAGGGGGCTGGATGCCTACCACTACTACCACCCTTAGCCAGGGGGCTGGATGCCTACCACTACTACCACCCTTAGCCAGGGGGCTGGATGCCTACCACTACTACCACCCTTAGCCAGGGGGGCTGGATGCCTACCACTACTACCACCCTCACCCAGGGGGCTGGATGCCTACCACTACTACCACCCTTAGCCAGGGGGGCTGGATGCCTACCACTACTACCACCCTTAGCCAGGGGGCTGGATGCCTACCACTACTACCACCCTTAGCCAGGGGGCTGGATGCCTACCACTACTACCACCCTTAGCCAGGGGGCTGGATGCCTACCACTACTACCACCCTCACCCAGGGGGCTGGATGCCTACCACCACTACCACCCTCACCCAGGGGGCAGGATGCCTACCACTACTACCACCCTCACCCAGGGGGGCTGGATGCCTACCACTACTACCACCCTTAGCCAGGGGGCTGGATGCCTACCACTACTACCACCCTCACCCAGGGGGGCTGGATGCCTACCACCACTACCACCCTCACCCAGGGGGGCAGGATGCCTACCACTACTACCACCCTTAGCCAGGGGGGCTGGATGCCTATCACTACTACCACCCTTAGCCAGGGGGGGCTGGATGCCTACCACTACTACCACCCTCATCCAGGGGGCTGGATGCCTACCACTACTACCACCCTTAGCCAGGGGGGCTGGATGCCTACCACTACTACCACCCTCACCCAGGGGGGCTGGATGCCTACCACTACTACCACCCCCACTCATAGGATGGACAATGCATGACACAACCAGCACACCACAACCTAGGGAATGCAAGATAAAGACATCCCCCACCACCATGACAAGCGTGTGTAGGCTGTGTCAAATGCCTACAACACCGAACATGACTTTGAACATACAATGTGACCCCCTAGCACATGTGCCACACATATATGTGTGTGGCACCCACAATGCAAGCAGCCCATGACCATTGTGGCAATGGGGTCTAAAACCCCATCATCACAGTGACCAAAAGGCAAGTGTGGGGTCCATAGCTGAAGCACATTTTGACCATTGTGGCAATGGGGTCTAAACCCCCATCATCACAGTGACCAAAAGGCAAGTCTGGGGTCCATAGCTGAAGCACATTTTGACCATTGTGGCAATGGGGTCTAAACCCCCATCATCACAGTGACCAAAAGGGAAGTGTGGGGTCCATAGCTGAAGCACATTTTGACCATTGTGGCAATGGGGTCTACACCCCCATCATCACAGTGACCAAAAGGTAAGTGTTGACAAAGAAAGAGCTGCAACTGCCAAACTGCATGGATCATTCCTGGTCACAGAACCAAAAACTCATCTGTGGCAAAGTAGTGTATGTGTCCCATTGCAACATAAATTGGGTGAGCCAAATACTGCAGTGCAAATGAGACATTCCTTTGGCCATGTGCAGACAAACAACACCCATGGGGGCTGACACCGTCAACATTCATCAATGACACAATGACAGAAGTGACCATCAGAATGCAGAACCACATATTTGCACCAATGGGCACACAAATGCAGATATCCTGTGGAGACAGCAGATGTGAGGTGAACAGATACCATACCATGGCAGCAATGGGACACACAAACCATGATCACTGTGCTGACCGATGACCTAGGAGTCCCAGGGACAGCAGGGGAAACACACCAAACAACATACAGCCAATGGCACACCCAAGATATGCCAATGCAGTGGTGCAGATGCACAAACACAAACAGGCAGACCAACACTGTCATCATACACAGCAGGTGAGGGGGGTGCCAGTGTCCCCAGGCAACCACACAACACATGAGGAGAGCTGAATACCAATCATACAGATGTGCATACACTGCCACACTAAGGTAACTCATGGATCCAAATCCCCTATGTGGGCAAGCAGGCATTGTCAGATGAGAGGGAGCACAAAACACACATGTCACACAGGCACGTAGGAACAACAACTGACACAGCAAGACACAGACACACCACAGCACCACCCCCAGGGCCCCCACAATGTGGTGACCCTTGGCTGCATAAAAATCCCACTCTGATGACAAAGCTGAATGTGGTTCACACTGTGAACCACAGTCATGTGTCCTGAGCAACAAACTACCATCACACCGACACAAGCACAAATCAATCAGCATGGCCAGTAAGCCAAGGCCAACATGGAGGCAGGGGTCTAGCTGGGCAACAACTCCCATCTGCACACACTCAAGACCACACCCCTCGACCTCCAACAATGTGCAGCAGTGAAGTACACATGCACTGGTGACATTGCACATGCACCCATGACTATTCCAGGGTGGTGGGTGGGAACCAAGGTGCAGAAACACATCACACATGGCCACTCAACAAGACTCCTGAATGTCTGACACACTGCACACTACGCTGTACATGGACATGACGGCGATACCACACCAACCAATGGGATCCCAGCCACAGTCACACACCAATAAAGAAGCCAAGGTCACCCACAAAGAACACACATAGACAACAACCAACATCGCAGCCCGGACCCTGAGGAGTGCCAGCAGTCACACACACAACGTGTCACAATAACTTAAAGATAACACGAACTGAAAATCACATGACAGGGGCAAACAACAAGTGCCAAGGGGAAACCTGACTGTGACCCATCTGCGTCTGCACACAAACTCAGCCCTGACAGCAAACACACCTATGGGTGACACCCTGATGACCAGTAATGTGCCATGCACCCATAACATCACAGAGAACACAGGGAGAAGACTTTGGGGAACATAGCTCAAGTCAGCAAGCATCACAAACAGGTACAACACTAGGGATCACAGCATGCGCAGATAAATGGAAGTGAACACACAGACATGCACATACAACACACACCTTGGGCGCAGGCAATGTCACACGTGTACACACTGCCATGAGGGGACTCCACTCCTGTGTGAGGAAAGCTGTGCCATATGTTGCCTCAGTAGGGCCCCATCATGTCAGCTGAGCACTTGGTCACACAATCAACAATTAGCACCAAATGAGGGCTCCCGTCACATCAGCCTGGTCATGGATGTGCCAACGGAATCATCAGCACAGATCCAACACACTTGTATAGCAATGTTGCACTGACTACACGGATGAGTCCTTCCCCATTGATGCCCAAACCTGCATGTCCAGTGGAGATGGCAACACGGTCAGGGAAGTAGACAAATCCAACAATGGCAGGCACAACAGATGTGCAGGGGTGGAAGCCACAGATATGAAATTGCTAATGTAAGTAGGAAATCCCATTGCCAAATACTGAACACATGACACCCTCAGATGCTGCTATGGATGACATGGATACACCACATGATAGGACACATTCCCCCTGGACCACATGGGTTCCTGCACAGTAACACTTCATAATCATGAAACCAGATATCGCCATCACTGCAGCAAGGGCATGGTTAGCAGCACCAACAACATGTACATCTGAAGCATGAGCACTAGAGAAAAGAAAGTTGCTTTATTCAGCATATGTGTTGAATGAAAACGACGTCCAGAAAAAAAGAGCAAAGGCCAATGGCCAGTCCATTGTCAAAGTTCAAACAGGGTGACACTGGCAGATGTCACCCTACGCATGCCTGCACAAAACCAGGGACAATCCACTAGGAGGGGCAACCGGGGGGCAGGCCAGGCACCGCAGGGACAGGATCAGGGCTCACCAGGGGGAGTCAGGGAAGGGGTGGTGGGTGCTGGAGAGCCACTGACAACTGCAGTGGAGGTGTCTGACATGGTGTGTGCCGGCACAACTGGGGGCATGACTCAGATGTCGTGGGTGCCAGCACAACTGCAGTGGACCCTGCAGATGGAGTGGACAGGTCCGCCACTGCAGTGCCCAAGTCAGACAGGGCGGTAGTGGACTCCACTGCAGTGCCTACCTCCAGGGGAGGAGAATGGGGAACAGGCAAGGTGGGTTGGACAGAGGGGGAGGACACCCTCACCACATCAGTGGCACAGACAAGCGCAGCGGGGAGTGTGGTGCTGGGAGAGCAAGTGGCAGGGGGAGAAGGCCTGATCCTCTTGGGGATTCTATATCTGTGGGTGGGGGAACCTGGGGCAGGGTGTGGTGGGGGCACCTGTGCAGTGGGGGTCTGAGGGATGGAGGACGGAGACCTTGTGCCTGAGCTGCAGGGCGGTGTCGGGGTCTTGCTCTTAGGACTCCGGGGGACTTGCGGGTGGGGGCCTCAGTCCGTCTGCGCCTGGGGGAGGGTGTCCGGGGGCGAGGGGCACTCTGCTCCGTGTGGGTGGGCTTCCTCTTCCCCCGGGATGCTGGAGCAGCTTCATCGGTGGGGAAGAGGCCGAGGTCACAGAGGAAGAGCTGCTGTGACTTTGGGGTTGCAGGTGAGGCAAGGGAGGGTGCTTTGGAGGGAGAGGGAACTGAGGACTGCGCAGTGCATGTGGATGCGTGTGTGTGTTCCAGGGCCCCATCCCCTGTGAGTCTGGCTTCAGTCCCCTGAATGTGCGTGCGTGTGCGTTTTGTCATTGGCGTGTGTGTCAGTGTGCTGGATGTGTGTGTGCTGGTGTGTGCCTGTGCCGGTGTGTGTGTGCTTGGGATGGGTAAGGTGCTGGGGAGTGTGGATGGAGCAGAGGCAGGAGGGGTGAGGGACCGTTTGAGGAGGGACACTGCTGCCGTCAGGGAGGAGTCCATGGACCTATTGCCCCTCTGTAGGTCAGACATGCCCGATGAGATGCCCTCCATGAACGACACCAGCTGAGTCAACAGCGCGGTGTGCGCATGGAGGACACTCAGCATGGCTGTCTGGCCTACATGGAGCTGGCGAAGGAGGTACACAGACTCCTCACTCAGGGCAGCAGGGGACACAGGGGCAGGGGCTGCGGTGCCTGGCCCAAAGGAGACACGCTCCCGGACATGGGAGCCTCCACGGACCTGGGGAATGGGAGCCGATGGGAGGGCGGTGGTGGTGCTGGTGGTGGCGGGGACAGCAACACTAGCTGGGGTGTGGTGGCTGCTGACACCCGCCTCCACAAGGGAGTCATCCTCCGAGTTGCTCTGGTCCTCAGCTGAGGTGGATGCTGCTGAGGACTCCTCGGTGTGGCTCCCTCGCCCTCCGTGCCACTGGGTCCCTCCGACCACTCCTCGGCTGCTGACCCAGTCTGGCTCTCCGGCTCCTCCTGGTCCGTGGAGCTGTCCCCTTCCGTGGCCGTGGATGTATCTGCAAACAATGGGGAAACAGACATACATCAGTCACCTGCACAAAACGCACACACCACTGTGAGCACAGCACATCACAGAGCAAGCCCTGGCATCATTAGTTGTACATTGCTAAAAGTGCCCTAACTGAACAGGAGAAGCCAATTGTCAGTCTGATGCCAAGCATGGCACTCACATCCCACATGGCCTTGCACCCATCTGTCTGGTGTCTGTTGTATTGCAACACCCCAGTGTGGACACATGCACCAAGTACACAGTAGTTGGACAGTGCAGAGGACACGGTGTGGCATGTGGACATGCACACATCACAGCTCTTGCCACTGAGTCAGTACAGGTTTCCGGATGGAAGGGATGCCCAGAGTCAAATAGGAAATGCATGTGATGCATACCAGCGACAGACACCATGATGCACCCATGTCCTGATAGCCAGCGCCACTATGGTGTGCATGTAGCACATGTCACTCCCCTGCAGGCTCACCAATCAGTAGACACATGCCATGGTGGAGGCATGACTGCAAAGTCATACATCACTGTCTCAGTGATGTATGACTTTGCAGCCAGACAACAACACTCTGCACTGTGTCACAATAGTAGGTCATGGGGAATGCAAGTCCTGGAGCTGCACAAGTGCACATGTACATCCCCCCACAACACATCCTCTTAACCCTCATCTGTCCAGGTCATACCTATTGGACATATGGGAGACCTGTGACACTACCCTCTGAACCTGAGCCCCTCACACTCTGCTGTGAATGGGGAACAGCTGCCTGAACTTCACATTCACATGCCCCAGTCTGCATGGGCAGCTGATCAGACACCTATGTGACACACAAGTATCGTCTCCTATGGTCACATCTCCAGTGGCATGCTGAGCCCCTACCAAGAAACTCCACAGCAGTCCTGGCGACTAATCCACAGCACACTGACACAGAGGCAGACACCTGAGGGGTCAAATCACTGCGCACAATGTGTCAGCTGATACACGGGAGTGGGAGTACAGAGTGTATTGTATGGCCTGGAGTAGGCATGACTGTCCAGCCCCACATGAATGAGGGATGAGCCCTGGACTGTAGGCAGCTGGCTAAGTATGTGTGACACACGTCATATACATACTCCTGGGGCCCAAACATTGTTCCCACCCGCAGCATGGGTGTGTGCCAGATACCCCAGCCACATGTGGTGGATCAGCTCAGCAATTGGACCACAGATCAAAGTAACACGCTGAATACATGTCAGAATACAGGCTTTGTGTAAGCAATGGACCCACCCATGATGCCCACCACAGAGTCAGGGAAACAGATGCTGTCTCCCACCTTGAGTCAAGCAAACTGCAAGGACACAGTCCTAAGTGACAGAATTCCCTGCATGTAAGGGCCACACCTGGGTATCAGATGAGGAGTGGGCAGTGCACAATAGAGGGACATGGCTCCTGGACAACATGACTGCTGTACTGTGGCAGTTTAACCAGGCCCGAGGAGGGCACATAGCATGTTAGACAGAGTTCACAGTGCAGTCTTTGACTCACCCCTCCTTGCTGCTCTCTGGCCTTCAGCTGCCCATCCAGGTCTGGAAAGACCACCGCCAGGATCCTGAGCATGTGGGGGTCAGGGTCCGTGTTCCGCCCCTCCTGCGAGGAGGCGACAGCTTCAGCTGGACCCGTGCAATCCTCCGGGTCCAGCCCCGAAGGTCCTGCCACCTCTTTTGGCAGTTGCGGATCCGGCGCTTGTAGACCCCCACGGACCGGACAGCCCGGACGATGTCCTTCCAGATCTCCTGCTTCCGATGGGCAGAAGCCTGTCAGGATGACAAAGTGATAAGGCCATTACTACACATGCAACATATCCGTGCATGACACAGTTGCATATACATGTCGCAATCACAGGGGCACATGGTGTACACAGGCAGTGCACGGCTGCCCATGGACAGTTTTCCAGAAGTCACTACATGGTATCATTGCATGGGGAGTAAAACCCTGTTCAGAAGCACTGTCACTGCACCATACCTGTCCAGTGCAAGTCACTACACACTATGGGGGTGACAACTACTCAGTGAGCCTGCTAGCCAGTGGCGTGCAGACTCTCAGCCTTGCTAGTCAGACAAAATGCACATTCAGAAAGGCAGTGCACAGGACACTCACCTGCTCCCCTGGTGTCCCATGACAGCTTGCTGTACTGTGGAAGTAGGCTGTCCAGCAGGGCCTGGTTCTCTTCAAGGCTGAAGGCTGGGGCTCTCTCCACAGTACGTGCCATTGCAGGGTCCAGAGGGGCAGAGACAGCAGCAGTGCAGTGGCAGATGTCGTCTTGGAGCATGTAGTGTAGGCAAGTGGGCTCTCAGGGGAACAGCCAGCAATATATATGTGCTGGAGAGGCAGATACTGTCCCTTGTGTCCAAAGTGATAGGTCCAAGTCGTTTGCATCTTCTGAATCTGGCCAATCCATGGAATAGCAGCACCAAAACACGCCCACAGCATCCTTCAAATCTTCAACTTCATGACAGACATGATTTTGCAACATTGTTGTGGGTGACCAACTGATTTTCCAGCAACCGACTCGCTCGAAATTCGAAACGAGTCCGTTGCCAGGCAAGCCCATTGTCAATGGGTGCGCACTGATCGGTCCATTGCAGTTCAACGCGCACAGGGGTACAACGCGTACCCGCACACATTGAAAGCAATGGGCCGGCCGGAGGCACCGATCGGTCCATTGCAGTTCAACGCGCACAGGGGTCCAACGCGGACCCGCACACATTGAAAGCAATGGGCCGGCCGGAGGCACCGATCGGTCCATTGCAGTTCAACGCGCACAGGGGTACAACGCGTACCCGCACACATTGAAAGCAATGGGCCGGCCGGAGGCACCGATCGGTCCATTGCAGTTCAACGCGCACAGGGGTACAACGCGTGCCCGCACACATTGAAAGCAATGGGCCGGCCGGAGGCACCGATCGGTCCATTGCAGTTCAACGCGCACAGGGGTACAACGCGTACCCGCACACATTGAAAGCAATGGGCCGGCCGGAGGCACCGATCGGTCCATTGCAGTTCAACGCGCACAGGGGTACAACGCGTACCCGCACACATTGAAAGCAATGGGCCGGCCGGAGGCACCGATCGGTCCATTGCAGTTCAACGCGCACAGGGGTACAACGCGTACCCGCACACATTGAAAGCAATGGGCCGGCCGGAGGCACCGATCGGTCCATTGCAGTTCAACGCGCACAGGGGTACAACGCGTACCCGCACACATTAAAAGCAATGGGCCGGCCGGAGGCACCGATCGGTCCATTGCAGTACAACGCATCACTGTACATGTGACTGGCATATGTCAGCATGCCTGTCTCAGATGGACATATGCCAGCCACAGATAGCTCCCAGGGAGTGAGGGGCACACCTACATCACGACAGCCTGTCCAAACCTTATCATAAGGCATGTAAGGCTGCATTTCCTATTGTGTGTATGTTGGTGTACATGTTGTCCTGTGGGTGTCACCTGTGGGCAGCCACCCCCAGGCTGTGCACGTGTTCATGGGGACAGGATCCTGGGTGTTACGTGTACGTGACCACTGTGATGTGCAACTGTTCATATCTGTGCATGTGCCATGGTCACATTTCACAGTGGTGTTTGTGTATGTCATGTCACATACCCCGTGAGTCCCATGTGGGACGGTATGTTTGAGCCAGGGTGTCCCAGTGGCACAATAGTGATGGACCGCCACAGTCTTTGTGCATGTAGTGTTTACAATGTCTCTGATTTCATGTGCACAATGGGAGACAGTCTCCACATCCACGTTGTGTGTGCATGGACTCTGATGTTGTGCGTGTGTGTCACAGACGTCCATGTCTGTCCTGCCGTGGCAAGTGGGGCCACTACCTGTGGGGGTCATGTTTGTTTTGCTGTGGTGTACACATGATACTCCATGTGATGCCAGTGTCCATGTGGCATTACAGGGTCCCTGGGAATGTACCTGTCGTTGAGCTGTGGTGCCTGGGGCACATCTGTCCTCACATGTCACTGTGGGGGTGATTGTGACACGGCAGCAGGAGATGGGAACTGTGACACGGCATCATGATATCCAATGGGCCAACCTGGGACAAATTGATGCCACCTGTAGGACCGTGTTGACAGATGTTGGCCATGTATGTACCATACATGTCCTTCCGGTACTGCACACTTCATGTAGTTGTGCCTCATAATGATGTATGTTGGGATCTTGAGTGTGTTCAATGCCGCATATGTGGGGTGACTGACAATCTTGCTTACTTCTCCTCTGCACTGCAGGGCTCCTGCTGTCCATCGGCCATTCCCAGACCTGGCAACGATGGTGGAACGGGACAGCATCCGACGGTACCGCTTCACCAGGCAGCTGATTGAGGATTTGGCAGTGCAGTTGTCCCCACATTTGCAGCCTGGCCGGCCGTATCCTACAGCGCTGACCCCCAAGGTGAAGGTGATGGCAGCCCTACACTTCTTTGCCACCGGTACCTTCCAACATACTGTGGCGACTGCTGGTGGGATGTCACAGACCATGTTCAGCCGTGTGCTCCGCGATGTTTTGGCGGCAATGTTGCTCTTCCTGAACCGGTACATCTATTTCCCTAGACTGCGACGACTCACTGACGTGAAGAGTGACTTTTATGCCCTGGGGAGGATGCCGCATGTCATTGGCTCCATTGATGGGACACATGTGGCTTTGGTACCACCACAGGCCCAGGAGCAGGCCTACAGGAACCGCAAGCACTACCACTCGGTCAATGCACTGGTGGTGTGTCTTGCAGACATGACCATCACACACGTGTGTGCCCGTTTCCCTGGTTCAGCACACGATGCCTTTGTGATGAGGAGTAGTCGCATCCCCAGGATGATGGCACAGATGCAGAACCAGCGTGCCTGGCTTGTCGGTGTGTACTGACTTTGTGCCATTGTGTGTGATCTGATCTGTAGTATTCCGCCCACTTTTCCAAGTCAGCTAATGTGCACTTGTCTGTCCGTAGGTGACTCGGGATACCCCAACATGCCGTGGTTGCTGACACCCCTCAGGAACCCTGTGACACCTGCCCAGATGCGCTACAATGAGGCACATGGTCGGACCAGGAGAGTGATTGAGCGGACCTTTGGTCTCCTGAAGAGCCGCTTCCGCTGCCTGGACAAGACCGGAGGGTCCCTCCCATATGCCCCTGCGAAAGTGTGCAAGATTATCATCGTCTGCTGCATGCTCCACAACCTGGCAGTGCGGAAGGAGTTGCCTCTCATCCAGGATGACAATGACCAACATCCGCCACCTGTGGAGGATCCTGGCCTGGACCACGATGCCAGTGACGATGATGATGATGATGATGGTGATGGTGATGTCCGCACACAGCTCATCACCAACTTCTTTAGCTGAATGTGAGTATCCTGAGGTGTCATGTCAATGATGTGAGTTGGCATGATGTGTGGGTGGTGCTCTGGTGCTGTTGGAGTGTGTCCATGGGCTACTTGACTGGATGTGTGTTGCGATGTGTGGTGACAGGTGGGCTGTACTCCCCAACAGTGTTGACATGCTAACTTGGTTCTGGGTGGGTATCTTGTAACATGTATTGTGCATGAGTTTTGCTGTTCTGTCCTGTACTCCATTGCTTTTGACTGTGTGTCATTTCTGTCCTTCACAGGGTACTTTCAGATTCGTTTGGTCAACTGTGTCCACCGACGACGTGATTGACACATCCAGGCTGGTAGCTGTTGTGTCCCTACAGGTGATGTGCGCCACACCCATGGACTTCCTTCCGTCTACAGTTGTTGACTGTGTGCCCGCTACCAGGTGGGGTTACCTTGCATCTGTAGTGGTTACGGCATGTTGCAACTGTGTAATAAACCTGTGCTTCACTTTGTGATGTGCGTTGTCTGTGGTCACACATTTGACTGCCATTTGCTTACTGCACCTGTGGGCTACTTGACTACAACTGGGAATGGGTGTGGTGTCTGTGCATTGCACCGTCTTCCCTGGCAACATCAGTGTAGGCAATGAGTCAGATGGCCTAGGTGTGTATGTGTCGTGTAGCCCTGGTGGTGTGTCTCCCTCATGTGTGTCACGTTGCCTGTACTCACATGCCTGTGTTGTCCTTGCTGTTGCAGTTCGCATACACAGTGTAATTTTGCAGTTCATCATCCCCATAACAGCACCCACGTTGGAATCACGACAGAGGCAAGTATGGTGTATTAGTGTGTTTATTGTGATACATTTGTGTTAATAGTGCATAGGATGGGTTGTGCTGTACATGAATCTTGCAATCCCAAGTTCCTAGGTGAATTGAAAGTCCGGGTAGACAGGATCCCCAGTATCGGGGCCACAGTTGTCTGACACATTGGTCCAACTTGTACTCCCCATGCAATGTGTGGGAGTAGTGTTGCCGTCAACAGGGTGAACAGTCTGTGCACAAGGCGAACATCCAGAACAGGTTCAGGCTTCCTGGGAGTTGCGCTTGGCCATCGGCCTCTCAATTTTCCCCTCCTCGGACGACCCCTCTTCTTGGGGGGCCCTCAAGTGCAGGCTGCTGCGGTGCAGGGACTCTCCGCCAGAGTCCTCCTCCCTCCCTGTGGCAGTTGCAGTTTGTTCGGCACCAGATGTTGTTGGCACACAGGGAGGTGTGGACTGGTTGCTGTTCATCTGGCGGAGGCATTGTAAAATGTCCCTGCGCACGCCGTCATCTCATGCAGTGCATCCCACTTGGACTCCACGCGGGACATGTGTGAGTCCACACGGGACATGTGTGACTCCACGTGGGACATGTGGAGTCCAAGCGGGCATGATGGGCAGCCTGCTGCTGTTTAATGTCTCTGAGGAGCCCCACTACCTGGCTGAGCTCTCCGGTGCTGGACTGGTACGCATCAGCTATGCGTACCAGTTGTGGGTCGTCATGCACACCAGCAACGTCTGCAAGCAGCGACCTCTGTCTCCCACCCCTCCACCACCCCTGCTGACATGTGCAGTGTGTGCAGTGGCACGCACAGATAACCCTGGTCCACCTTGGGGGTTGGTGGTGGTGGTGGTGTCCATGGCCCCAGGTTGGTCCAGGGTCACTGTGCTGGTGTTGCTCCTTATTCTGTCCATGTGGGCAGGGATGGTATTCGTGGTGACAGTCGTTGTAGGGGTGGGTGCACGGGGTGCAGCTGGTGGTCCTGCTGGTGCTGCAGCTGGTGGTCCTGCTGGTGCTGCATGTTGACTTGCACCGGATGTGCCAGGTTGTTCTTCATCGTCCGAGGAGGACAGAGGCTGTACGACGCCAGTGAGCTCGGCATCCTCTTGAGCCTGGGACTGGGACTCCTCAGCGTCTGCTGCTGTGTCCCCATCATCACCTGTTTTTGGGAGACACAAACAATGTATGTCATGTTTCTGCAGGCATCAATGGTTGACACACATGACAGTTGTGACTGTGCCTCTGGGTGCGGGCCTGTACATTGCATTGTCCCTAAGTCGTCACAGTCAGGGGTTGATATTGGTGTGGCACATTGTCCTGCATTATTTGGCCATTTCTATGTATTTTCTGGGGTGTGAACATGGTCTGCATTGCTTGTGTTTGGTTGACAGCCGGACCTCCTTCCCACCCACCCAGCCAGTCAGTTATCCCACCATGGAACGTGCTTGCGTTGCAGGGAGTGTAAGTTGTCTCTCAGGATGTCAGTCAGTGGTGTCCTGCTGTTTTTGGTGCACAGTTGGCAGCAGGGCCTTGTGCTCCCCACAGCAGTAGCCAGTGTCAGCCATCTTGTGAGTCCTTCTCCACTCCCTGTGATGTGAGCATGGTTCAGGGTGGTGTTGATGGGACAGTTGTGGGGGTGAGCTATGTCTGTGACTACGACTCCCATCATGCCATTGCCTCCACCCCACTTGCCAGCATTCCCATACTTACTTGCTTTTGTGTGGAGTTCAGTGGGTGTGGGTGTGAGGGCAATGGCAAGATGGCTGACAGTGGTGTCCTGCTGTTGGTTGGTGTGCAGTACCCAGCATGCCCTTGTGCTCCCTACCGACACAGCAACAGTGTCAGACATCTTTGATGGGCCTTTCCACTCTCTGTGGGATGTGCATGCGTGAGTGTGAGCTTGCTGGGCCATGTGGTGGGGGATGTAGGGCTGTGACTGCGACTCCCATCATGCTATTGCCTCCTCCCCCTTCCCAGCATGCCCATGCTTCCTTCCTTTTGACTCTGCTTCCCTGTGGGTTGGGCTGGCTGTGCTGACAGGATGGCTGGGAGTGTTGTCCTGGCAGTTGTTTGGCTAAGAGTCCCAAGAGTGTCCCTGTGCTTCACACAACATAACCCAGGGTGGTGGTGCTTTGTGGGATCTTGTGTTAGGATGGAGGGCATTGCATTCTACCAGGTGGGTACTGTGGAGTTTGTGTTGGGGGGTGTGGAGGGGAGGTGCTGGTGACTATAGTCAGTGCTGCAAGTCCCCCTTCCCACCCAGCCAGCCAGATATCCCACCATGGAACGTGCTTGCATTGCAGGGAGTGGAAGTTGTCTCTCAGGATGTCAGTCAGTGGTGACCTGCTGTTTGTTGGTGCACAGTTGGCAGCAGGGCCTTGTGCTCCCCACAGCAGTAGCCAGTGTCAGCCA
>CAWUFW010025441.1:0-44991 GCA_963921515.1 Calotriton arnoldi
ACGTAGTGTTGGATTAGAGTAGAGAATTATGTAGTGTTAGTTATGTGTTGTTTAATTGTGTTATTTTGTGCCGGTCCTTTCGCTGTCTTGCCGCTAAATTGTGGAACTCTCTCCCTGTTCAGATTCGCCGCTTAGACTGTCTGCTACCCTTCCGTAGGGCCATCAAAACTTACTTATTTCCTACAGTCTAGCCCCTGCTCTCTACCGACACTGCTATCAGCGCCAGGACGCCCCTTTGCTGGGGCAGCTGTGCGCTATACAAGTTTACCTAACAATAACAATAACAATATTGTTAATGTTAATGTTTATGGGTTTGTACGTGTTATTGTGGGTGGGTGATGTTTTTTTTTTTTTTTCAGGTTTGCCCGATCGTGAACGGATGGTGCTCTCGACCCTTTTTTTTTTTAATTACAAAAAGGGAAACGTTATTTTGTTTATTGAAAACAAGAATTTTTACATTTCCTTTTATTTTTCAGGTTTGTTGGAGCGTTTTTTTAAAAACTATTTTCCAGGTTTTTGAGGGTTTCATTATTGAGAGGATTGTGTTGTTGGATCATTTTTCTACAGTTGTATTTTTGCATTTTTTTGGGGGTTCTCTTTTCTAATGGATTTGGTTATCGATTTATCTTCTAAGGATTTATAGGATTTCCCGGATCGTCTACTGCTACATAACTGTACGTTATTTTTAATTATTATGGGTGGGAAATTTTTTTGATTACGTTGATTTCTTTGTATTTTTTTAATTTAATAATTATAATATGTCATATATATTTGTGTTATTTTTTTAATTTTACATGACAGTTATAATTATTATTTTTTTTTTTTTTTTTTTTTATTATTAGCATTTTCATATGAAAATACATAATCACAAACAACAAAACGAGCCAGTGTACAGACAATGAACATCCAGGAATAAAAACTACATTTATGGTTCACTGCAAAGCTAGTACAGAAAGGGCCATTATGGCGAGTGCTAGTCATGCAAGCATACAACTTATTTCATTGTGATGTCAATCAAAAAATATACGTCTAAGGGACTGCTGTGTATAAATCCAGAGCCTCGACCTGTATTGCGTGCTTGTTCATCAGGGTAGCTACATGAAGAGACTAGTGTAGCAAGTTACGGTGGCCCAACGGGTGATCTCGTGTGCATCAATGTGTCCCCCTCTGATCCCTGCCGTTCCCGGGCCCAGGTGATGAATGGTTCCCAAATGTCCCTAGGTCTGGAGGTGGGGGGCATCAGTTCCCAAAGTGTGGTGAGTTGGGAGTGGCCGTACGTGACGTCCCCTATCCACTCCTTAATGGATGGTACCTTCTTCTTCCCCCAATGCACAACCACCAGCCGTTTTGCAAGCAGGAGAAGTAGAGCATGTAGTTTGCGTGTCTTGGGTTGCGTGTCTTTAACATAGCTCAGCAATCCTAGTAGGGGAGTGGGAGATAGGGATATGCCAATGATCTGATTTATCATTGAGAAGATTGTGGACCAGAATGACGTCAGTCTCGGGCAATCCCATGCCCTGTGTAAGAATGAGGCATGTTTAAACCTGCAGCGCCAGCAGCTATCGTCGTCTCTTAGCCCCATGCGATGTAGACTTACGGGCGTCCTGTAAAATCTGTGGAGGAATTTGAAGTGAATCAGGCGAAGCCTATAATTTGAGGACAGTTCAGTAAGTTGGCGGCAACAGTACGCCCATTGATCCTCAGTTAGTGGCACAGGGAGTTCCACGTTCCAGCCCTGCATTGCTTTGGGCTTCACCAATGGAGCCGAGGTTTGCATCTGTGTGTAAAGACGTGTGACGAGTTTACGGGGTGAGGGGGAGCATAGCAGGTTCTCTAATGCAGACAGTGGGGGAGGGGGCGCCGGAAAGCTGTCATGCAGGGAGCGGCAGGCAGCACGCAATTTATGATATAGGAAGAGTTCAGCAAACGGTACTGTGTGGCCTTCGTCTGCTGTCGGGGGGGAACGAAACGTGTTTTCTGGATATAGATCAGCAAACGTGCGGAGGGTAATTTTTTGCACCAGTGGTTTGCTAATACTATCTTTCAAGTTTGGTAACATAGGGTTATGTGCTAATGGTTTTGAAGGGGCATACAATACGGGAGCACCCGCCCGCTTACGCAGTTCATCCCATGCCCAGCGTAGGGTCTCCGTGGTATCTATTCCATCGTGAGGGCGGCGTAATGGCTGATACAATGCCACATGTATGGGGACAGGTGCAACTGCATCGGTTTCCACAGCCACGTGGGGCTGAAAGGGCGTCGGGTGGACCCAGTGGTGTAGGAACTGAGCTTGAGCGCATAAGGTGTATAGCTGCATGTCGGGAGTGCCCATACCACCCTGTGCCAATGGGAGTGTGAGCAGTTCCCATGAAACCCTAGCCTGCCCACCCACCCAGACCAGAGAGACCAGCAGCGATCTAAGGGTCTTAAAAAAGGAGTGTGTGAGAGGGATCGGGATGTTAGTGAATAAGTAAAGGAATTTTGGTAAGATAACCATTTTTGCTAGAGCTATTTTCCCTGCTAGGGAAAGCGGGAATTTGCCCCATAGTTTTACCTTCTCCTCCAACCAGACAATAGCGCGTCCGTAATTTAAGGTCCATATTTCCTGCAGGTTACGGCTGATCCAGATGCCCAAGTATTTGACCGTATCGGTCTCCCATCTCAGTGGAAACTCAGAGGTCACCGGGACTGTATTATCCGTTAGTTGGAACACAACGGACTTGGCCCAGTTAATAGAAACACCAGCCAGCCCACCAAATCTAATAAATTCTCGTAAGAGGGGGTCTAGGTTTGCCACGGGGTCAGTGATGTATAATGTGACATCGTCAGCATATAGGGAGATGAGGAGGCTTCTGGTACTGAAACCTATTCCCCTGGCCGTATGGTGCTGCCTGATGCATGCAGCAAGGGGTTCCATCGCAATTGCGAACAGCAGGGGGGCAGGGGACATCCCTGCCGCGTGCCGCGTGAGACAGGGAAGGGTTCTGACAGGAGGCCGTTCACTTTGATTCGAGCCGTTGGTTTCGTGTATAGCAATCTAATGAGATTGATAAAAAGGGGGCTAAACCCCATGCGGGCCAAAATAGCAAATAAGTACGGCCATTCCAGCGTATCAAATGCCTTAGTAGCATCGAGAAAACTGCGGCGGCCTGTACATCCGGATGGAGGTAATGCAGCACCGAAAAAATCGGCCTGAGGTTATGAGAAGTAGACCGCCCGGGGATGAAGCCCGATTGGTCGGGGCGAGCGATGAGGGGAAGCAGGGGTTGCAGTCTGTTGGCTATCAATTTGGCCAAAATGTTGACGTCAACATTTATTAGTGATAACGGCCAATAAGAATCGAGTTCAGTCTCTGGTTTTCCAGGTTTTAATAGAGTGATAATGATCGCCTCACGCATGGTTGGAGGTAATATGGCAGTGGAACGGGCTTCTTCATAGAGTGCCAACAAGTGTGGCGCTAGTTCTTCCACGTATGCCTTATAAAAGGCAGTGGTTAGGCCATCAGACCCGGGGGCCTTGTCTAGGGGCAAGCTATGTATGACCTGTGTGACATCCTCTACTGTGATCGGGAAGTCCATGTAGTCTCTGTACAGTTGGCTAAACCAGATCAGCTCCAGAGAGTCGCGAAAGGGCTGCATACCCTCTGGGCATGTCTCCTGGGTGGCAGTGTAAAGTCTAGAATAGAACAAAGAGAATTCATCTAGGATATCCTCCTGCCCCCGGACAGTAGCCCCATGTGTGTTGATCAACTCGGGATGTAGGTGGTGGAACGCGGTGCGCGGATCATGCCAGCCAATGTCTTGCCCGGCCTGTCGCCCTCTCCATATCTCCGTGCCTCGGCATATTTCCCGAGGAACTTGACTTCCCGCTGTGCCTCCTCATCATAATCAATCAGTTTGGCCTTCAATAGAGCTAAGATAGTGAGGTCATTGGAGGAATAAAACTGTGTTTCCAGCCCTTTAATTTGAGATTCAAGAGAGGCAAGTGTGCCCCGTATGGCTTTCAACACACCAGCCTGGCGGGCAATATATTGACCCCTAATGACCACCTTGAATGCTTCCCAAAGGGAGGCTTCCGTATCCGCCGAACCGGAGTTGAGGGTGAAGTAGTCAGTGATATCTGTCCATATTTCTTCCTTGAAAGCCTCATCTAAGAGGGCATGTGGTGGGAGACGCCAAGAGAACATGCGTGGGGGGGACTGAGGAAGTGCCAATTTTAACAGGCATGGGGCATGGTCCGACAGGGATCTCGGCAGATGAGTCACCTCAGTAGTCCAAGTGGCCACATCACGAGAAACCAACCAATAATCCAAGCGGGACCAGGCACCGTGGTGTTCAGAGATACAGGTGCCTTCATGGAGCTCGGGGTGTCTATGGCGCCAAATATCAACCAGGTCTCCATCTGAGATTATGGCGTTTAAAGCTGTGCTTGCCGAAGGGTGTAGGGTCCGGGCCGCCCCATCTGTCCAGATCGTCATTCAATATAGCATTAAAGTCCCCCCCAGATAATGGTACTGCACCCGGTCGCCCTGACTCTAGCCCAGATGTCCTGGAAGAAACTAGGGGAGTCCACATTGGGACCGTATAGTGCAACTATCGCAATCAGAATCCTACCCAATGAACCCAGTATGATGAGAAATCTGCCATCAGGGTCCCTGTGTATGTCCCCCTCTCTCCACTCCAGCCCCCTACTGACCAGCACCGCCACCCCCCGGGAATAGTTGGAGTAGATGGAGGATTAAACGTGACTCCACCGGTTGTGCTTTAGTCGTGGAGAAGGCACTGCATTAAGGTGGGTCTTCTGTAATAAACATACGTCTATGTTATGTCTCAATAGGTAGGCATGTACGAGTCTAGATTTCCTACAGTCCTCTGATGTTCCATGTGAGAAAGTTCAGAGTGATAGCGTGATGGCACATAGCGTGAAGTGTGAATGAACAACTAAGCATAGGCAACACGGCGTGAACCTGGAAGTGTCAACATAGTAGCAAGCATTCAAACTGGCTAAGAACATAAGAACAATCCCCCCCAACCCTCCACCCACTCCAACCCCCCAATCAGGTTGTGTAGAACCCCTCCACATCAGAAGAGAACAGGTAATAATAGAGAAACCTCCCATGGGGGCGCAGAACCACAGGCATACTCCCCTGACTAAACAGGGTGGCCAGGAAACTGCGGAGAGCTCAACCAAGGGTACAGATAAGGCGGGCATAACATCAACATGTCGTATCAATAGCCGGAGAGACCGGCGTGCAGAATATATCACATCTCAGTTCCATATGTACCAATCCCCCCCCCACTCGGCATAAGGTCTGTCAAATCCACCCTCGGGGGCCCACAGGATATATGGCTGGCTGCTTCTGGTGGAAAGGAGTGCGAAGTAAAATTGAAACACAACAGTCAGTTCTCAATAGAGCCAGAACTCACGTCATTCCCTCCCCCGGCAGCTCAGAACAAGGCATCACGGACAGATACTGCAACTCTTTCAATGGTCCATTAGTCATTGTCGCCTAGTCTGTCGTCAGCAGAAGCTGGAGATCTGTTGCCCTGTTTCGACTGTTTACCACCGATGTGCTTTGCGAATTTCAGGGCGGATTTGGCATCAGTGAAATAATGTGCTGTGCCGTCGTAGGTAACCTTAAGTTTGGCTGGGTATAGCAGCGAGTAAGGGATTTGGGCCTGTAGCAAGAGACGTTTAGCCGGCAAAAATTCACGCCGCGCCGACTGCACCGCAGGCGTGAAATCTGGATAGAAAGAGATTTGGTTGCCCTTATGCGTGATCTTCCCCTTCTCGCGTGCCAGACGTAAAATAAGGTCTCGGTCCTGATAATTAAGGATCCGGGCCAGTATTGGTCTGGGCGTCGCGCCTACTGGTGGTTTAGGGCCCTGGGTCCGGTGCGCCCTCTCAACCGCAAATACCGCAGATAGGTGGGTGCCAAAAAGTTCTCGGAGCAGCTCAGACACATAAGTCTCCATTTTGGCGATGGCTGTAGTCTCTGGTATGCCCGTGATGCGCAGGTTGCGGCGCGACCTCGCCTCCAAGTCCTCATTTTTGGCACGAATGAGACCCAGTACTTTATCCATCTGTAGTAGTTGTTCCTTTGTTTCTACCTGGAAGTCGTGGAAGTCGGAATTCCTATTCTCAAGGATATCGAGTTTAGTTTCGTGGGCGCCCACCTGTGTCTTGACCGCATCAAGCTGGGTAGTGAGCGTATCCAGCTTGGTGTCTATATTTCGCAGGCTGGACCGCATTTCGAGCATCAGGGTTCGCAGGTCTTCTCCCCGGTCCTCCATCTGTGACTCCGCAGGCCTCAGGGTCACACTCCGTGAGCCTTGTGACCCTCCGCTGGTCAAAGGTCAGCTTTGGCTGCCTGGCATCCTGCTTGCCCATAGCGCCCGTGCAGCGCGGCAGTATTGACACACCGGGGGGTGCTTCTCCCACCCGACCAGCTCACCCGCTACTCAAGGATCCGCAAGAGCTCCACACTCCTCTATCACGTATGTGATTGTCCTGGGAGGACTCCGCCACGCTTGGGCGTCAAGTGGTAATAGGGCCAGTGGAATGCGTACTAGGTGCCAAATCTGGTCTCAGGGTGCCCAATCTCCCCGAGCACACGATATGTCCTACAAGGAAGGGGCACTCACACAAGGCCAGCGGATATTTACCCCGGGCAGCGACGATCCCCACACTCAAGCCGTCAGGCGCCGCTGTCACCCCCACCGCATTCCCGTTGGCCCCAAGTGTCAAAAATAGCAAGTAGGGGGTGCTTCGGGCGCCGACCAAGTCCCAGTGTGCCCAGCCCCTGCGAGCGTAAGTGGGTCCTGTAGGTTAAGGGGCTCCCGCCCAGGCCAGGCATATGTCACTCACGGTTAGATGATATCCTCACTTTTGGGTCTTTTGATATCGCCGTCTTCCTCTCCGCAGACCCGTCAGGAGCCTCCAGTCAAGTCAGCTACAGCAGCGGCGAAATGAGCTCCTCGGAACACCGCACCAGCGTGGTCTATAGATTGTAGGCAGACCAGATGTGCGCAGCAGCCCTAGTCTCCCACAACAAAATGGCCGTCTCGTGGAACACGGGCCCTCCAGACCAAAAAAATGGCGTGTGGGGCTCCGCCGATGTCAGGCCAGTTCACGGGCACAAATTCGTCCAGGGCAGCATTGATTGGGGCATATTTGGGGAGTATTGGCAGCGGCGCAGCTCCCGAGTGTGTCACAGATGAGCCGCAGGCGAGTTCCACGCCTCCCTGGATTTTCGGGTATCGCTGCAGCCGCCCGCGGCTTCGATTGAGCTCCGCAGCGCACCACCTCCTTTCACAGGTCGGGGCTGCACCGCCGAAGCTCTTGTGGCAAGCAGCGCAATGCTGCAGAGGGGTCGGGTACGCCTCCGGGGCCCACAAGCAGATAGCAAGTACTCGGGCCTGTTCCGACCAGGGCCCTCTGCGCACAGGCCGCCGCGGGCTCTATTGATGTGTTGACCCGCTCAGGCAGCAGCTCGGCAGGTGCGCGTCATCCGTGCCCAAACAGCAAGGGGGACGGCTCGGCTCTGGAGCGGAGCTTCGGGAGCGCAGGTCTCAGCGGTCGCCTCAGCCTGATGTCCGCTATCGATGAGATCGTATGGAACGGGGTGGGAGCTCTCCAATTGACCGGATTATAGCAGGATTACTACCCGGCCGGCGGAGCTCACTCAAAGAGCGGCCATCTCGCAGGCCACGCCCCCACATAGTTATAATTATTAATTTAAAAAAAGAGTAGAATTATGTTGTTTTAATGTTTTGAAGTTTTAAATGTTTATGGTGTTTAGCCTTATTGTTTTAGATTTGTATTTATATTGTATTGTACAGATTTAGCTATCATGTCTAAGTATTCTAGACCTTTGGTGTTTGTAAATAGTCTAGTTTTATGTTGCAGATATTCATACATAGTTTTAGTTTGTTTACTTAGTTTAGGGCCGATTTTTGTTAGGTATTGCTCTAGTCTGAGCTCTTGATAGCTTTGTTCTTTTTTAATAGCTTCTATAAGTTTATGTAGGGTTGGTTGTCCTCTTCCAATTGTGGCTTGGAAGGCATTGTGCCATCCTTAAACTGCATTGTTTGTTTTTGCTTTTTGAGCTAGAGTACTATCATATACGTTCCACCAAGATATTTGGAATTTGGGTTGCCTATGGTGCCCTGATCTATGCAGCCTTCCCACCCAAGTATCTTTAAAGTAGTCTACGAAGGGAGTAATTTTGTTTAATTTGCCTGATAGAAGGGGCTTTCAAGAAGTAGATTGTAATGGTTTGCTACTTCAGTTGTTGGTACATAGGCCAGGGCTATGAATTTTTTAACTTGATAGGCGAAGTTGCTATTAGTGGCGTAATCTATACTTAAAGTAGATTTTTGTAGGTGCCTCCAGATACTTTGGTTAAAGTGGTAGTAGCAACCTTGTATTGCAGTGTGTGGGTATAATTTTAAAATTGATTGAATAATTGATTGTTCAAAATCAATGATGATTTTTTGTGGAAAGTAGTTTTCGGTGTATTGTATGACTATTGTTAGGAGCTCTATGTATGTGGTGTTCTGTTTATTAGGGAGTAGTGCGTATAGGAAGGGTATGTTAGTATTTTCATATTCACCGTGGATTGTGTATAATTGATAGAAAGGGTTGGGGCAAACTTTGAATGTGCCATCCACCATCCACGTGTTGCAATTTTTCAGTTTTTGTAAGTTGGTATTTGTTGCAAAGATGAGAATTCGTTTTTCATGAGTTTTGTTATCATGGAGAAGGAATTTTTCATCTTTGTGAGTGCTGGTATATTCAGGTAATATTTGTATTTCAGCAAAAGTTTGAGGGGTAGGTGGTGTTTGAGCTGTAGCTCTTTTAGCTCGGGAAATTAATCTCTTCAGAGTGGGAATAGACAGTAGTTGTCCTGTAACATGCTCAGGTACCCTAGTTAACACATTTGTAAGTATTTGGGTACCTGTTTGTTGTGAGCTGGTACTTGCTTCTCTTATTGTCTCAAGAGCATCTCTAACTTCAATTTCAGTTACATTTGGGGGATGGTTATGTTCTTTGACATTTACTACATTGGTTTCTATTGTAGTGGCTCTACCATAACAAGGGTTAGAGTAATATTTACTGCACTTCCAATGTGTTTTGTTTCCACTCATTTTCTCTTGGGTATAAGTGTATCCCATGTAGCAGAGAAGTAGTTTCCCTTTTTGTGAAGTAATGAATTTTGCTCCCTCTGCCATCTCTTGGTTAATCTGTGAATATATGTTTATATATTTATTAATTATACTGTTTTGAACAATAAACATTGTGTATAATTAATATGTTTGCAAGAAACTAACATGTATTTTGAATTTTATTTCTTGATGGATTTTCTTTCTGTTGTTGATGTTTATCCACTTGGTTTTTTTCTGTTGGTACAGGAGCAAAATGTTATTTTTATTAAAGTGTTACATTTTATTGTGTTATTTTATTTATTTAGCTTCTATTTTTATTTAGTTGATTAAAAATACTTACTATTTTTCCTTGATGATGTTTTTTTCGATGATTTTGTTGTAGGTTGTAATTTGTAGAAGCTGGCAAGAGAAAAATATTTGTTAGTTATATTTGCTTTTTAATTTATTTTATCGTTTCCTGTAATGCTGCTTTTGTTTCTGTTTTCGAAGTTAATTCTTGCTTTGTTGCTTTAAGGTGGAATTTTATTGAAGTTTTAGTTTATTTGTTTGTTTCGCTTTTTTAGTCTATTTATTTTATTGGAGAAATCAATATACTTACTGAATGCAGTTGGTGAAGTTTCTTTCGTTAATGTTGTTTTTTGTTGAATTTTGTAGAAGCTGTTAAAGAAAAGTATTTGTTAGTAATAATTCATTTTCTAATAACATTTTCTTTGTTTACTATTTAGGTCTAATTGTTGGTTATTTTATTTACTTACTTTGTATTATAAATTTCTATTATTTTGATTTTATTTGTTTTGAGGTTTTGGGTGGAGTTGTTGTGAATTATAATTTGTGAAGAATAAAACATTACGCTGTAATTTTAGTTTATTTCATTATTTATATTATTAAGGGGTCGATTCCGATTCGGGCCGGAAATTTCTCCGACCGAGCCGGACCCGGAGAGATTTCCGACCGAATCGGACCTGTGCAGTCCGACCGAACGAGTACGATGCGTCCGTATGTTATCGGACTCGAGTCGGTCGGACTCCCATTGAAGTCAATGGGAGCCGGTCGTACAACGCGTACGCGGGCTCCCATTGACTCAATGGGTGCGAGTCGGACAAGGGCGCCCCTACAGCGGGTACGCGGCGAAGCGATTCGTGCCATACACGCACAGGTAGGGGGGACCCATGGGTCCCCCCTGTGTGCGACTCGCGCGGCTACGCGTACAGGGGGTCCGACACGGACCCCCAAAGTACGGCTCCGACAGCTCTTACGAGCCGGAGTGCGCGGCTCGGTCGGACTGCTCGCGGCGCGCATCGTACTTACCCGGCCGGGAAACGTCTCCATTGCGCGGTGCGAGTCGAGTCCGAGCGAGTCGGTCGGAGCGGTTCGAGCCGGGAGCGAGTCGGTCGGAGCGGTCGGGACGCCCGGACGAGTCGGTCGGCGATTTCGCATCGTACTCGCTCGGCCGGACCCGCGTACGGTTCGGTCGGGAAACAGGGCTCCGAATCGGATCCGGTAAAGCCGATTCCGATTCGGAGCCCTACCGACCGAGATCGGAATCGGCCCCTAAGTGTTTATTATTATTTATTTGTAATTAAATAAATATACTTACCCTTTTTAGTTGATGGAGTGTCCTTAGTAGATGTTTTGGTTTTGTCGATTTTTGTAGAGGTTGTTAAAAATAAAAGAACATTTGTTAGCTTTGTTTTGTTATTTTATTTAGTTTAGTTCTTTTAAAGAATTTATGTTAGTTGTTGGTGAAGTCATATATTTACTTTGTGTTATACTTTATTGTTGTGTACCTAAATCTTAGTGCTGAAATTTCTAGATGCAATTTTAGTGATGTTGAATCTGTTATATGCAAAGGAAATTATATTATAATATTTTACAAGTTATTTTAATTTATTTAGTTATCAAGTTTTGTGCTTACCTTTATTGCGGGATGTTTGGAATAGTTTTTCATGTAGTTGTTTTTCATTTTGTCTTCTCTCTCGCAAACGTTCGCTCTTCCTCTGTGGTCGTCCATTATACGGTAAATTTTATGTTAATTATTTGATTGTTTTTATAGTGTTTGTTTAATTAGTTAGAGTTTTCTATTGGTTTGTGTTAGTGTGTTTTAAATGTATTGGTTGAGATACCTTTTTTGAATTTTTTAGCTGTTACCTTGTAATTCATTTAATGTTTATTAAGTTTATTTATTCTTTGTTTTTATTTTGTTTATTGTTGTTATTGAATTTTAAATGTAGATAAATGTTTTATATTTTTTTCTTTATTACACATAATTGTTTGTTTATGTTCGTTACTTTTAATTTATTGTTTATATAATATTGTTTGTTTATTAATTTGTTTTTGTATATATCTATATTTTTTTTAATTAATAGGGTTAATCCGTTATTTTTTGTATTGTTTATTTATATTAATTGGTATGTGTTATTTTATTTTATTATCATAAATAGTAATTTTTTATGTTTACATTTTATTTTCGATATAGTTAAAATATATTTTTTCGATGTTTGTGTTGTCGATATTGTTTGTATCGATATTTTTGATGTGTTTCATTTTATTTTAATGTTATCGATATTTTAGTGTTCTATGTTTTTGCTGTCGATATTTTTGTCATAGAGATTTCTTTAAACAATATTTTTTTTCTCGATATTAGTGTTATTTCTATTTTGTGCATTGTGTCGATATTTTTGTTTACGATATTGTTGAGTCGATAATTATGTATTTCGATGTTATGAGAGTCGATGTTGTATCAGTGATCCCATTGCCTGCATAATCAAAACATGTAATACTGGCTCCCAACATGTGATGCTAACATAATTGTCTGCTGACATGCCCTATCAAGCCAGACCCTAAAAATGGTATGCAAAGACAGAAGAACATGGGTTGGTGTGGCTTTCCAATGACAATGGCTAATGTCTCTTGTCATTTTACCTGTGCCAAGAGCCTTGGAGAGCTATAAGTTGTAATTGTTGAAATCTTCAAACCAGTTAGCACTCATAATATTGACATGTACAGATGACAGGCTGAGCCAGCCCTGCCAAACCTGCAAGAATGCAGATTTCTTCAGCAGGGGTATAATCTGCCAAGATATTGAGACAGCTGATAAGCAGCTAGATCCTGTGACAGATACCTAAACCGACTGTGAGATATCTATAAGTAACACATGTACACTGATCACACCTTGAAGAAACATTGAAAACAGACATGAGACAATTTAGTTACTGCATCATAAAATCATGCAGATAAACCGTAGGAAAGATGGAATTATATTCGTTTAATAATATAGGTTCTTAGATTTATAAAAAAGTCTTAATATGTTATTTCAATGTGCCTAAGAGTGCTAAAACGAAGAACTCACATGTTATAAAACTCTCAACCTTACTCATTAAAATATTAATGTGTGTAAAGAATTAATGAAATCTAATGTGAACTAGTACAATTTGCGTGTGATATTGAAGGTTTTCATTCTGTATTTCATCATCTGCTTATGGGAAATTGTACACCGAATGTAAAAGAGAAAAACTGGTGTTGCAAAGCCAGATTTATTGCAATTGTCCTGAAACTTTCAAATTATGATCTTCATATATGTACTAATGTAAAACATTTGAAACAATATTAATATTTTATGATTTGAAATAATTTTACACATTGGTACTTTGAAAATGCGTAAACTTGCAATGTGAAGCAAAACTCTGTCTTACTACAATAGTTCTCACTCGCTTTCGAGGACTGATTGCAACAAAAGTTACTATATTGGGAACATTTACAATGGGAACTGTTCATTTGAATTCGCTCATATGCCTACTGCAAATGGATGAATTGTTTGTGGAGTTTACGTATACTGGACGATCTGACAAATTATGTGAGATGCACCACCTCTTCCTATAATATGTTTCTTCCTTTATGTCATATGACAATTATCTTATATGAACTGACCAATGGACTGAGTGGTCTGACACAATGAGGTGACCAAGGAGGTGTCACCACCGGAACTAGAGGATTATAATATACATTGATTTGAGGAAGTGAGGGGAGGTTATTGTATTGTGTTGGTGATGAACTGACTGACTGGTTCACTCTGATTTTCCCAATCCAAACCAGACCTGATTCCCAGAGATAGCCCTTGGGAACTTTTCTGGACTCTATGGGGTCGATTCCGATCCCGGTCAAAGGCGCACCTAACACCATTCTCCCGGGAAAAAAAACAGGCGAATGCGTGTTTCCCGACCGATTCGCACATACGTCCGAACGAGCAAGTACGATGCGCATAACTGCCCAAATCCCTACCCAGTCGCACTCACCCAATCCAGCTCCTGTTCTCCGACCGATGCGGATCCGGAAACGCAGAATCGAGTCGCACGGAAGCCCAAATGCAGCCCCGTCCGGCCGGACTAGTACGATGCGCCTTCCGTACGTCCCGAACCCGTCGCTAAGCACGGCACGTCAAAGCATCCGGGAGAGGCGCACATAAGCTCCGATTCGCGCCACAAGACGATCCACAGCTACGAGACGAACAAGCCAGCGACGAGGACGAGGCGAAGCAAAGAGAAAGACGAACGAGACGAACCAACCATGAATCCCATCGCGCCGATCCTACCAATACTCTACATCTATTACTGGAACTGGTACGGACGCGTACGGCGCAGAAGGTAAGTCAGACACCCACCACACAAACAACCCACACGTACCCGACATATAACACACACACATAGGGATGCAGAAATTACTTACACCAGCAACAGCAGCACCATAGGGGCGGGATGGCTATCACCAATGCCACATACACACATAGGGGCCTGGATGCCAACCACTAACACCACCCCTACCCATGGGGGGCCCGATGCCTACCACCACTATCACCCCTACTCAGGGGGTGCTAGATGCCTACCACTACTACCACCCCTACCCATGGGGGGCTGGATGCCTGTCACTACTACCACCCCTACCCAGGGGGTGCTAAATGCCTACCACTACTACCACCCCTACCCATGGGGGGCTGGATGCCTGTCACTACTACCACCCCTACCCAGGGGGTGCTAGATGCCTACCACTACTACCACCCCTACCCATGGGGGGCTGGATGCCTACCACTACTACCACCCCTACCCAGGGGGTGCTAGATGCCTACCACTACTATCACCCCTACCCAGGGGGTGCTAGATGCCTACCACTACTACCACCCCTACTCAGGGGGGGCTGGATGCCTGTCCCTACTACCACCCCTACCCAGGGGGTGCTAGATGCCTACCACTACTACCACCCCTACCCATAGGGGGCTGGATGCCTGTCACTACTACCACCCCATCTCAGGGGGGGCTGGATGCCTACCACTACCACCACCCCTACCCATGGGGGGCTGGATGCCTACCACTACTACCACCCCTACCCATGGGGGGCTGGATGCCTACCACTACTACCACCCCTACCCATGGGGGGCTGGATGCCTACCACTACTACCACCCCTACCCATGGGGGCTGGATGCCTGTCACTACTACCACCCCTACTCAGGGGGGCTGGATGCCTACCACTACCACCACCCCTACCCATGGGGGCTGGATGCCTACCACTACTACCACCCCTACCCATGGGGGCTGGATGCCTATCACTACTACCACCCCTACCCATGGGGGCTGGATGCCTGTCACTACTACCACCCCTACTCAGGGGGCTGGATGACTACCACTACCACCACCCCTACCCATGGGGGCTGGATGCCTGTCACTACTACCACCCCTACCCAGGGGGGCTGGATGCCTACCACTACCACCACCCCTACCCATGGGGGGCTGGATGCCTACTACTACTACCACCCCTACCCATGGGGGCTGGATACCTGTCACTACTACCACCCCTACCCATGGGGGGCTGGATGCCTGTCACTACTACCACCCCTACCCAGGGGTGCTAGATGCCTACCACTACTATCACCCCTACCCAGGGGGTGCTAGATGCCTACCACTACTACCACCCCTACTCAGGGGGGGCTGGATGCCTGTCCCTACTACCACCCCTACCCAGGGGGTGCTAGATGCCTACCACTACTACCACCCCTACCCATGGGGGGCTGGATGCCTGTCACTACTACCACCCCATCTCAGGGGGGGCTGGATGCCTACCACTACCACCACCCCTACCCATGGGGGGCTGGATGCCTACCACTACTACCACCCCTACCCATGGGGGGCTGGATGCCTACCACTACTACCACCCCTACCCATGGGGGGCTGGATGCCTACCACTACTACCACCCCTACCCATGGGGGGCTGGATGCCTGTCACTACTACCACCCCTACTCAGGGGGGGCTGGATGCCTACCACTACCACCACCACCCCTACCCATGGGGGGCTGGATGCCTACCACTACTACCACCCCTACCCATGGGGGGCTGGATGCCTATCACTACTACCACCCCTACCCATGGGGGGCTGGATGCCTGTCACTACTACCACCCCTACTCAGGGGGGGCTGGATGACTACCACTACCACCACCCCTACCCATGGGGGGCTGGATGCCTGTCACTACTACCACCCCTACCCAGGGGGGGCTGGATGCCTACCACTACCACCACCCCTACCCATGGGGGGCTGGATGCCTACTACTACTACCACCCCTACCCATGGGGGGCTGGATGCCTGTCACTACTACCACCCCTACCCATGGGGGGCTGGATGCCTGTCACTACTACCACCCCTACCCAGGGGTGCTAGATGCCTACCACTACTACCACTACTACCACCCCTACCCATGGGGGGCTGGATGCCTGTCACTACTACCACCCCTACCCAGGGGGTGCTAGATGCCTACCACTACTACCACCCCTACCCATGGGGGGCTGGATGCCTGTCACTACTACCACCCCTACTCAGGGGGGGCTGGATGCCTACCACTACCACCACCCCTACCCATGGGGGGCTGGATGCCTACCACTACTACCACCCCTACCCATGGGGGGCTGGATGCCTGTCACTACTACCACCCCTACTCAGGGGGGGCTGGATGCCTACCACTACCACCACCCCTACCCATGGGGGGCTGGATGCCTACCACTACTACCACCCTTACCCATGGGGGGCTGGATGCCTACCACCAACACCACCCCCACTCATAGGATGGACAATGCATGACATAACCAGCACGATACAACCTAAGGAATGCAAGAAAAAGACATCCCCCAACACCATGACAAGCGTGTGTAGACCGTGTCAAATGCCTACAACACTGAACATGACTTTGAACATACAATGTGACCCCCTATCACATGTGTCACACATAAATGTGTGTGGCCTCCACAATGCAAGCAGACCATGACCACTGTGGCAATGGGGTCCAACCCCCTTCATCACAGTGACCAAAAGGTAAGTGTGGGGTCCATAGCTGAAGCACATTTTGAACATTGTGGCAATGGGGTCTAAGCCCCCATCATCACAGTGACCAAAAGGTAAGTGTGGGGTCCATAGCTGAAGCACATTTTGAACATTGTGGCAATGGGGTCTAAGCCCCCATCATCACAGTGACCAAAATGTAAGTGTGGGGTCCATAGCTGAAGCACATTTTGAACATTGTGGCAATGGGGTCTAAGCCCCCATCATCACAGTGACCAAAATGTAAGTGTGGGGTCCATAGCTGAAGCACATTTTGAACATTGTGGCAATGGGGTCTAAGACCCCATCATCACAGTGACCAAAATGTAAGTGTGGGGTCCATAGCTGAAGCACATTTTGAATATTGTGGCAATGGGGTCCAACCCCCATCATCACAGTGACCAAAAGGTAAGTGTGGGGTCCATAGCGGAAGCACATCTTGAACATTGTGGCAATGGGGTCTAAACCCCCATCATCACAGTGACCAAAATGTAAGTGTGGGGTCCATAGCTGAAGCACATTTTGAACATTGTGGCAATGGGGTCCAACCCCCATCATCACAGTGACCAAAAGGTAAGTGTGGGGTCCATAGCTGAAGCACATCTTGAACATTGTGGCAATGGGGTCAAAACCCCCATCATCACAGTGACCAAAATGTAAGTGTTGACATTGAAAAAGCTGCAACTGCCAAACTGCATGGATGATTCCTGGTCACAGAACAACAAACACATCAGTGGCAAAGTAGTGCTTGTGTCCCATAGCAACATAGATTGGGGGAGGCAAACAGTGCAGTGCAAATAAGACATACCTTTGGCCATGTGCAGACAAACATCACCCATGGGGGCTGACACTGTCAACATTCATCAATGACACAATGACAGAAGTGACCATCATAATGCAGACCCACATATTTGCACCAATGGGCACACAAATGTAGATATCCTGTGGAGACTGTAGATGTGAGGTGAACAAATACCATACCATGGCAGCAATGGGACACACAAACAATGATCATTGTGCTGACTGATGACCTAGGAGTCCCAGGGACAGCAGGTGAAACCCACCAAACAACATACAGCCAATGGCACACTAAAGATATGACAATGCAGTGGTGCAGATGCACAAACACAAACAGGCAGCCCCACACTGCACATCAAACACAACAGGTGAGGGGGGGGGTGGCAGTGTCCCCAGGCAACCACACAACACATGATGAGGCCTGAATACCAATTACACAGATGCGCATACAGTGCCACACAAAAGTAACTCATGGATCCAAATCCCCTATGTGGGCAATCACGCATTGTTAGATGAGAGGGAGCACAAATCACACATGTCACACAAGCATGTAGGAACAGCAACTGACACAGCAAGACACACACACACCACAGCACTATCCCCAGGGTCCCCACAATGTGGTGACCCTGGGCTGCATGACAATCCCACTGGGATGACAAAGCTATATGTCGTTCACACTGTGAACCACAGTCATGTGTCCTGATCAACAAACTACCATCACACCTACACAAGCACAAATCAATCAGCACGGCCAGTAAGCCAAGGCCAACATGGAGGCAGGGGTCTAGCCGGGCAACAACTCTCATCTGCACACACTCAACACCACACACCTCGACCTCCAACAATGTGCAGCAGTGAAGCTCACATGCACTGGTGACATTGCACATGCACCCATGACAATCCCATGGGGAGTGGTGGGAACTAAGGTGCAGAAACACATCACACATGGCCACTAAACAAGACTCCTGAATGTCTGACACACTGCACACTACGCTGTACATGGACATGACGGCAATACCACACCAACCAATGGGATCCCAGCCACAGTCCCACACCAATGAAGAAGCCAAGGTCACCCACAAAGAACACACATAGACAACTACCAACATTGCAGCCCTGACCCTGAGGAGTGCCAGCAGTCACACACACAACGTGTCACAATCACTGAAAGCTAACACAAACTGGAAATTACATGACAGGTGTAAACAACAAGTGCCAATGGGAATCCTGACTGTGTCCCATCTGCGTTTGCCCACAAACTCAGCCCTGACAGCCAACACACCTATGGGTGACACCCTGATGACCAGTAATGTGCCATGCACCCACATCACAGAGAACCCAGGGAGAAGACTTTGGGGGAACATAGGTCAACTCAGCAAGCATCACAAACAGGAACATCACTAGGGATCCCAGCATGCACAGCAAAATGGAAGTGAACACACACAGACATGCTCACACAACACACACCTTGGGCTCAGGCAATGTCACAGGATTACACACTGCCATGAGGGGACTCCACTCCTGTGTGAGGAAAGCTGTGCCATATGTTGCCTCAGTAGGGCTCCATCATGTCAGCAGAACACTTGGTCACACAGTCAACAATTAGCACGAAATGAAGGCTCCCGTCATATCAGCCTGGTCATGGGAGTGTCAACGAAATCATCAGCACAGATCCAACACACATGTATAGCAAGTTGCACTGACAACACAGATGAGTCCTTCCCCATTGATGCCCAAACTTGCATGTCCAGTGGAGATGGCCACACGGTCAGGGAAGTAGACTAATTGAACAATGGCAAGCACAACAGATGTGCAGGGGTGTAAGCCACAGATGTGATATTGCAAATGTAAGTAGGAAATCCCATTGCCAAATATTGAAAACATGACACCCTCATATGCTGCTAAGGATGACATGGATACACTACAGGATAGGACCACATGGGTTCCTGCACAGTAACACTTCATTTTCATGAGACCAAAAATCACCATCACTGCAGCAAGGGCACGGTTAGCATCATCAACATCATGTACATCAGAAGCAAAACCACTAGAGAACAGAAAGTAGCTTTATTCAGCATATGTGGGTTCAAAAGTTAAAGTCCAGAAAAAAGAAACAAAGGCCAATGGCCAGTCCATTCTGAAAGTCAAAACAGGGTGACAGTGGCAGATGTCACCCTACGCATGCCTGCACTGCTACACACCAGGGACAATCCCCTCGGAGGGGCATACGGGGGCAGGCCAGGCACCGCAGGGACAGGATCAGGGCTCACCAGAAGGAGGCAGGGAAGGGGTGGTGGGTGCCGGAGAGCCACTGACAACTGCAGTGGAGGTGTCTGACATGGTGTGTGCCGGCACAACTGGGGGGCATGACTCAGATGGTGTGGGTGCCGGCACGACTGCAGTGTGCCGTGCAGATGGAGTGGACAGGTTCCCCACTGCAGTGCCCAAGTCAGATGTGGTGGTAGTGGACTCCACTGCAGTGCCTACCTCCAGGGGAGGAGAATGGGGTTCAGGTAAGGTGGGCAGGACAGAGGGGGAAGACACCGTCTCCACACCAGTGGCACAGACATGCGCAGCGGGGGGTGTGGTGCCGGAAGAGCAAGTGGCAGGGGTAGAAGGCCGGATCATTTTGGGGATGGTGTATCTGTGGGTGGGGGAACCTGGGGCAGGGTGTGGTGGGGGCACCTGTGGAGTGGGGGCCTGAGGGATGGAGGAAGGAGACTTGGTGCTTGAGCTGCAGGGCGGCGGCGGGGTCTTGCTCTTCCGGGTCCGGGGGACTTGCGGATGGGGGCGTCAGTCGGTCTGCGCCTGGGGGAGGGTGTCCGGGGTCGAGGGGCACTCCCCTCTATGTGGGTGGGCTTCCTCTTCCCCCTGAATGCTGTATCAGCTGGATCAGAGGGGAAGAGGCCGAGGTCACTGAGGAAGACCCGCTGTGTCTTTGGGGTTGCAGGTGAGGCAAGGGAAGGGGCCTTGGAGGGAGAGGTAACTGAGGACTGCGCAGTGCTCGTGGATGCGTGTGTGTGTGCCTGGGCCCCATCCCCTGTGAGTGTGGTTTCAGTCCCCTGACTGTGCGTGCGTGTGCATCTGGATTTTGGCATGTGTGTCTGTGTGCTGCCTGTGTTTGTGCTGGTGTGTGCCTGTGCCGGTGTGTGTGTGCTTGGGACAGGTAAGGTGCTGGGGAGTGTGGATGGGGCAGAGGTAGGAGGGGTGAGGGACTGTTGGAGGAGGGACACTGCTGCCGTCAGGGAGGAGTCCATGGACCTATTGCCCCTCTGTAGGGCAGACATGCCCGATGAGATGCCCTCCATGAACGACACCAGCTGAGTCAACAGAGTGGTGTGTGCATGGAGGACACTCAGCATTGCTGTCTGCCCTACATGGAGCTGGCGAAGGAGGTACACAGACTCCTCACTCAGGGCAGCAGGGGACGCAGGGGGTGCGGTGCCTGGCACGAAGGAGACACGCTCCCGAACATGGGAGCCTCCACGGACCTCGGGAATGGGAGCCGATGGGAGGGCGGTGGTGGTGGTGGTGGTGGCGGTGACAGCAACACTAGCTGGGGTGTGGTGGCTGCTGACACCCGCCTCCACAAGGGAGTCATCCTCCGAGCTGCTGTGGTCCTCAGCTGAGGTGGATGGTGCTGAGGACTCCTCGGTGTGGCTCCCCTCGCCCTCCGTGCCACTGGGTCCCTCTGACCACTCCTCGGCTGCTGACCCAGTCTGGCTCTGCAGCTCCTCCTGGTCCGTGGAGCTGTCCCCTCCTGTGGCCGTGGATGTATCTGCAAACAATAGGGAAACAGACAGACATCAGTCACCTGCACCAAACGCACACACCACAGTAAGTACAGCACATTACAGAGCAAGCCCTGGCATCCTTAGTTGAACATTGCCAAAAGTGCCCAAACAGAGTAGGGGAAGCCAATTGTCAGTCTGATGGTCAACCATGGCACTCACATCCCTCCTGGCCTTGCACCCAGCTGTCTGGTGTCTGTCGGATGGCAATACCCCAGTGTGGACACATGCACCACCTACACAGTAGTTGGACAGTGCAGAGAACACGGTGAAGCATGTGAACATGCACACATCACAACTCTTGCCACTGAGTCAGTACAGGTGTCCGGATAAAGGGATGCCCAGAGTCAATTTTGAAATGCATGTGATGCATACCAGCGACAGACACCATGATGCACCCATGTCCTGATAGTCATTGCCACAATGGTGTGCATGTAGCACATGTCACTCCCCTGCAGGATCACTCATAGGAAGTTTCATGCCATGGCACAGGCATGCCTGCTAAGTCATACATCACTGTCTCCAGTCACATGGGCAGGGCAGCCAGACAACAACAGTCTGCACTGTGTCACAATAGTAGGTCATGGGGAATGCAAGTCCTGGAGCTGAACAAGTGCACATGTACATCCCCCACACACCACATCATCTGAACCCTTATCTGTCCACGTCATACCAATTGGACATATGGGAGACCTGTAACACAACCCTCTGAACCTGAGCACCTCACAATCTGCTGTGAATGGGAAACAGCTGCCTGAACTTCACATTCACATACCCCAGTCTGCACGGTCAGGTGATCAAACACCTATGTGTCACACAAGTATCGTCTCCTATGGTCACATCTCCGGTGGCATGCTGAGCCCCAACCGAGAAACACCCCAGTAGTCCTGACAACGAATTCACAGAACACTGACACAGAGGCAGACACCTGAGGGGACATATCACTGAGCACAACGTGTCCGCTGATACACAGGAGTGGGACTACAGAGTGTATTGTATGGCCTGGAGTAGGCATGACTGTCCTGCCCCACGTGAATGAGGGATGAGCCCTGGACAGTAGGCAGGTGGCTAAGTATGTGTGACACACTTGATATACATACTCCTGAGGCACAAACATTGTTCCCACCCGCAGCATGGGTGTGTGCCAGATACCCAGGCACATGTGGTGGATCAGCTCAGCAATTGGACCACATATCAAAGTAACACGCAGATTACATGTCAGAACACAGGCATTGTGTAAGCAATGGACTCACCCATGATGCCCACCACAGAGTTAGGGGAACAAATGCTGTCCCCCACCTTGAGCTAAGCAAAATGCAAGGACACAGTACCCAAGTGACACAATTCCCTGACTGTAAGGGCCACACCTGGGTATCAGATGAGGAGTGGGCAGTGCACAATTGAGGGACATGGGTCCTGGACCACATGACTGATGTACTGTGGAAGTTTAACCAGGCCAGAGGAGGGCACATAGCATGGCAGACAAAGTTCACAATGCAGTCATGGACTCACCCCCTCCTTGCTGCTCTCTGGCCTTCAGCTGCCCATCCAGATCAGGGAAGACCACCGCCAGGATCCTGAGCATGTGGGGGGTCAGGGTCCGGTGTCCGCCCCTCCTGCGAGGAGGCGACAGCTTCAGCTGGACCCGTGCAATCCTCCGGGTCCAGCCCCGAAGGTCCTGCCACCTCTTCTGGCAGTTGCGGATCCGGCGCTTGTAGTCCCCCATGGATCTCACTGCCCGGACGATGGTCAGCCATATCTTCTGCTTCTGGTGGGCATCAACCTGTGAGGATGACAAAGTGAAAATGCCATTACTACACATTCAACATATCTGTGCATTACACAGTTGGATATACATGTCTCAATCACAGGGGCACATGATGTACACAGGCAGTGCAACGATGGCTATGGACAGTTTGCCAGCAGTTACTACATGGTATCATTGCCTGGGAAGTAAAACCTTGTTTAAATGCACTGTCACTGCACTATACCTGTTCAGTGCATGTAACTACACACTATGGGGGGTGACAACTACTCAGTGAGCCTGCTAGCCAGTGGCGTGCAGACTGTAAGTCTTGCTTGTCAGACAACATGCACATTTAGTAAGGCAGTGGACAGCACACTCACCTGCTCCCCTGCTTTCCCATACAGCTTGCTGTACTGTGGAAGGAGGCTGTCCAGCAGGGCCTGGTTCTCCTCAGTGCTGAAGGCTGGGGCTCTATCCACAGTACGTGCCATTGCAGGATCCAGAGGGTGCAGATACAGCAGCAGTGGTGGTGGCAGATGTCGTCCTGGAGCATGTAGTGCAGGCAAGTGAGCTCTCAGGGGAACAGCCAGCATTATATGTGTGCTGCTGAGGCAGATACTGTCCCATGTGTCCAAAGTGATAGGTCCAAGTCGTTTGCATCTTCTGAATCTGGCCAATCCATGGAATTGCACCACTTACACACGCCCACAGCATCCTTCAAAAGTTCAACTTCATGACACCCATGAATTTGCAACATTGTTGTGGGTGACCAACTGAATTCACAGCATCAGACTCGTTAAAGATTTGAAAACGCGTCCGTTGCCAGGCCAGGCCATAGCCAATGTGTGCGCACCGATCGGTCCATTGCTGTACAACGCGTATTGCGAATACAACGCGTACCCGCTCACATTGTATGCAATGGCCAATGCGTGCGCACCGATCGGTCCATTGCTGTACAACGCGTACCCGCTCACATTGTATGCAATGGCCAATGCGTGCGCACCGATCGGTCCATTGCTGTACAACGCGTACCCGCTCACATCGTATGCAATGGCCAATGTGTGCGCACCGATCGGTCCATTGCTGTACAACGCGTACATCGGATGACAACACGTACCTGCTCACATTGTATGCAATGGCCAATGCGTGCGCACCGATCGTCCATTGCTGTACAACGCGTACCCGCTCACATTGTATGCAATGGCCAATGCGTGCGCATCGATCGGTCCATTGCTGTACAACGCGTACCCGCTCACATTGTATGCAATGGCCAATGCGTGCGCACCGATCGGTCCATTGCTGTAAAACGCGTACCCGCTCACATCGTATGCAATGGCCAATGTGTGCGCACCGATCGGTCCATTGCTGTACAACGCGTACATCGGATGACAACGCGTACCCGCTCACATCGTATGCAATGGCCAATGCGTGCGCACCGATCGGTCCATTGCTGTACAACGCGTACCCGCTCACATTGTATGCAATGGCCAATGCGTGCGCATCGATCGGTCCATTGCTGTACAACGCTTACCCGCTCACATCGTATGCAATGGCCAATGTGTGCGCACCGATCGGTCCATTGCTGTACAACGCATACATCGGTTGACAACGCGTACCCGTTCACATCGTATGCAATGGCCAATGCGTGCGCACCGATCGGTCCATTGCTGTACAACGCGTACCCGCTCACATTGTATGCATTTGGCCAATGCGTGCGCACCGATCGGTCCATTGCTGTACAACGCGTATTGCGAATACAACGCGTACCCGCTCACATCGTATGCAATGGCCAATGCGTGCGCACCGATCGGTCCATTGCTGTACAGCGTGTCCCTATACAAGTCACTGGCATATGTCACCATGCCTGTCACAGGTGAACATATGCCAGCCACATATACTTCCCAGGGAGTGAGGGGCACACCTACAACACCACAGCCTGTCCACACTGTATCCTAAGGCATGTAAGGCTGCATTACCTTTTCTGTGTATGGGAGTAAACATGTGGTTTTTGGGGTGGCACTTGGGGGCAGCCACTCCCAGGCTGTGCACGTGTTCATGGGGACAGAATCCTTGGTGTGTTGTGCACATGAACACTGTGGTGTGCAACTGTTCATTTCAGGGCATGTGGCATGGTCACATTTCACGGTTGTGTATGTGTATGTCATGTCACATACCCCCTGAGTCCCATATGGGACGGTATGTACGTCCCAGGGTGACCCATTGCCACAATTGTGATGGCCCTCCACAGTCTGTGTGCATGTTGTGTTTACAATGTCTCTGATTCCATGTGCACAATGGGAGACAGTCTCCACATCCACGTTGTTTGTGCATGGACTTTGATGTTGTGCGTGTGTGTGTCTCAGACGTCCATGTCTGTCCTGCCGAGGCAACAGGGACCACTACCTGTGGGGGTCATGGTTGTTTAGCTGTGGTGTATTCATGATGCACCATGTCATGCCAGTGTCCATGTGGCAATACAGGGTCCCTGGGAATCTACCTGTCGATGAGCTGTGATGCCTGGGGCACATCTGTCCTCACATGTCACTGTGGTGTGTGTTTGGAACGTGACAGCAGTACATGGGTACTGTGACACAGCCTAATGATATCCCATAGCACAACCTGGGACTTGTTGAGGACACATGTTGAACTGTGATGTTAGATGTTAGCCATGTAGGTGCCATACATGTCCTTACGGAACGGCACACGCATCATGTACTTGTGTCTCGTAATGATGTATCATGTGATATTGAGTCTGGTCTATGCCACATATGTGGGGTGACTGACAATCTTTCTTTCTTCACCTATGCACTGCAGGGCACCAGCTGTCCATCGGCCATTCCCTGACCTTGCAACAATGGTTTAACGGGACTGCATCCGACGGTACCGCTTCACCAGGCCACTGATTGAGGAATTGACGGTGCGGTTGGCCCCACATTTGCAACCTGGCCAGACATACCCTACAGCGCTGACCCCCAAGGTGAAGGTGATGGCAGCCCTACACTTCTTTGCCACCGGTACCTTTCAACACACTGTGGCGTCTGCTGGTGGGATGTCACAGACCATGTTCAGCCGTGTGCTCCGCGATGTTTTGGAGGCTATGTTGAGATACCTGAACCAGTACATCTATTTCCCTAGACTTCAACAACTCACTGACGTGAAGAGTGACTTCTATGCCCTGGGGAGGATGCCGCATGTCATTGGCTCCATTGATGGGACACATGTGGCTTTGGTACCACCACAGGCCCAAGAGCAGGCATACAGGAACCGCAAACACTACCATTCGGTCAATGCACTGGTGGTATGTCTTGCAGATATGAGCATCTCACACATCTGTGCCCATTTCCCCGGTTCTGCACACGATGCCTACGTGATGAGGAGTAGTCGCATCTGTGGAGAAGTGTGGCTCAATGGTTAGAGCGGCAGACCCTGATGCAGAGATCTGGCCCGGGACCAGGGTTCAATTCCCGCCTCGGCGGGTCTTGGGCTCAATTTCCTCAGACCTGATAATTCTCGCCTCGGTGCCTATTCTAATCATGGGTCCCACTCTGCAACTCTGGGCAATAGCTTGCTTAATCTCCACAACGGCCCCAACAGCGCTGGGATGCCTGGCTTCACCCTGGGGGTGCCCAGGAGTGGACATTTCACAGGGAAAAGCCAGGAAGGGTTCCACAGCGGTATGCGTACAGCGCCAGGACACCTCTTTGGGGGTATAAGTGCGCTTTACAAGTACGAATTTCATTTCATCCTGAGGATGATGTCACAGATGCGGAACCAGCGTGCCTGGCTTGTTGGTGTGTACTGACTTTGTACCATTGTGTGTGTGTTCTGCAATGTAGTGTTCCACCCTCTTTTCCAACTCAGCTAATGTGCAATTGTCTGTATGTAGGTGACTCCGGATACCCCAACATGCCGTGGTTGCTGACGCCCCTCAGGAACCCTGTGACACCAGCCCAGATGCGCTACAATGAGGCACATGGTCGGACCAGGAGAATGATTGAGCGGACATTTGGTCTCCTGAAGAGCCGCTTCCACTGCCTAGATAAGACAGGAGGGGCCCTCCCATATGCCCCAGCAAAGGTGTGCAAGATTGTCATCGTCTGCTGCATGCTACACAACCTGGCAGTGCGGAAGGAGTTGCCTCTCATCCTGGATGACGATGACCAACATCCGCCACCTGTGGAGGATCCTGGGCTGGACCACGATGCCAGTGATGATGATGATGATGAGGGTGATGTCCGCACACAGCTCATCACCAACTTCTTCAGCTGAATGTGAGTATCCAGGGATGTTATGTCAATGATGTGAGTTTGCATGATATGTGTTGGTGGTGCTCTGGTGCTGTTTGAGTGTGTCCATGTGCTACTTGACTGGATGCGTGCAGCGATGTGTCCTTACAGGTAGTCTGTACTCCACAACAGTGTTGACATGCTAACTTGGTTCTGGGTGGGTATCTTGTGACATGTATTGGGCATGAGTATTGCAGTTCTGTCCTGTTCTTCAGTGCTTTTGACTGTGTGTCATTTCTGTCCTTCACAGGGTACTTTCAGAGTTGTTTGGTCAACTGTGATCCCCCGACACCGTGAATCAACTTCCAGGGTGGTAGCTGTCGTTTCCCTACAGGTGATGTGCGCCACACCCATGGACTTCCTTTCTTCTACACTTGTTGACTGTGTGCCCACTGCCAGGTGGGATTACCTTGCATCTGTAGTGGTTACAACATGTTGCAAATGTGTAATAAACCTGTGCTTCACTTTGTGATGTGCGTTGTCTGTGGTCACACATCTGACTGACATTTGCTTACTGCACCAGTGGGCTAGTTAACACAGACTGTGAATAGGTGTTGGGTCTGTGCATTGCACCGTATTTCCTGGCAACATCAGTGAAGGCGATGAGTCAGATGGCCCTGGTGTGTATGTGTTGGGTAGCCCTGGTGGTGTGTCTCCCTCATATGTGTCACGTCACCATGACTCACATGCCGGTGTTGTACTTGCTGTAGCAGTTAGCATGCACAGTGTCATTTCACAGATCATCATCTCCACTTCAGAAACAACGTTGGAATCACAACAGAGGCAAGTATGGTGTATTAGTGAGTTTATTGACATACATGTGTGAGTATAGTGCACAGGATGGTGGGTGCTGTACATTGTGATTGTAATTCAAAGTTCCTAGATGATTTGGAAGTCCTGATAGCAGAAATGTCCTGAGTAAAGTCCACAGTCATCTGATACATTGGTCCAACTTGAGCTCGCCATGTCATGTGGGAGAGTTGTGTTGCATTCGACAGGGTGAAGAGTTTGCGCACAAAGGTGATTTTCCAGAACAGGTGTTGGCTTCCTGGGGGTTGTGCATGGCCATCAGCCTCTCAGTTGTCCTTCCTCGGACGACCCCTCTTCTTTGGGGGGGGACCCTCAAGTGCAGGCTGCTGCGGTGCAGGGAACTCTCCGCCAGAGTCATCCTCCCTCCCTGTGGCAGTTGCAGTTGTTGCAGCACCAGATGTTGTGGGCACACAGGGAGGTGTTGACATGTTGGTGCAAATTTGGCGGAGGCATTGTAATATGTCCCTATGCACCGCCGTCTGTTCTTGCAATGTGTCCCACTTGGACTCCATGCGGGACATGTGTAAGTCCAAGCAGGCATGATGGGCAGCCTGCTGCTGTTGAATGTCCCTGAGGATCCCCACTACCTGGCTGAACTCTCCGGTGCTAGTCTGGTACGCATCAGCTATGCGTACCAGTTGTGGGTCATCATGCAGTCCAGACCCCTCTGCAAGCAGCGACCTATGTCTACCACCCCTCCCACCACCCCTGGCGACACGTGAAGGACCTGCGGTGGCACGCACAGGTGTCCCTGGGCCCCCTTGGGGGTTGTTGCTGGTGTTGGTGTCCGTAGCTCCACGTTGGGCCGGGGTCCGTGTGCTGTTGGTGGTGGTGGTCCTTGGTCTGTCCGTGTCGGCAGGGGTGGTCTGCGTGTTGGCAGTTGTTGGAGGGGTGGGTGCAGGGGGTGCAGCTGGTGGTCCTGCTGGTGCTGCATGATGACTCACTGCGGAGGTGCCAGGTAGGTCTTCGTCATCCGAGGTGGGCAGAGGCTGTTCCACACCAGTGAGCTCAGTGTCCCCCAGAGCCTGGGACAGGGACTCCTCAGCGTCTGCTGCTGTGTCCCCATCATCACCTGTATTTGGAAGAGACACACAATGTATGTAATGTTTCTACAGGCATCAATGGTTCAAACACCTGACAGTTGTGACTGTACCTCTGGATGCGGGCCTGTACATTGCATTGTCCTAAGTTGTCACAGTCAGCTGTTGATATTGGTGTAGCGCATTGTCCTGACAACATGAAGCATTTCAATGTGAATGTTGAGGTGTGTGCATGGCCAGCATTGGTGGTATTTGGTTGACATCCGGACATCCTTCTCCCTCCAGCCCAGTTATCCCACCATGAAGCATGCCACCCTTGCAGTGGGTGCAGGTTGACTCTCAGGATGTCAGTCAGTGGTGTCCTGCTGTTGGTTGGTGGCCAGTTCCCATCAGGGCCTTGTGCTCCCCACAACAGAGCACCAGTGTCAGACATCTTTGAAGTGGCTTTTCACTCCCTGTGAGGTGTGCATGCTTCAGTGTGAGCTTGCTGGGCCATGTGGGTGGGGGATGTTGAGCTGTGACTACCACTCCCATCATGCTATTGCCTCCACCACCCTTCCCAGCATGCCCATACTTCCTTCCTTTTGAGTGTACTTCACTGTGTGTGGGTGTGACAGCAATGGCAAGATGGCTGACAGTGGTGTCCTGCTGTTGGTTGGTGGCCAGTTCCCAGCATGGCCTTGTGCTCCCCACAACAGAGCACCAGTGTCAGACATCTTTGATGGGGCTTTCCACTCTCTGTGAGGTGTGCGTGCTTCAGTGTGAGCTTGCTGGGCCATGTGGGGGGATGTTGAGCTGTGACTACCACTCCCATCATGCTATTGCCTCCACCCCCTTCCCAGCATGCCCATACTTCCTTCCTTTTGAGTGTACTTCACTGTGTGTGGGTGTGACAGCAATGGCAAGATGGCTGACAGTGGTGTCCTGCTGTTGGTTGGTGGCCAGTTCCCAGCATGGCCTTGTGCTCCCCACAACAGAGCACCAGTGTCAGACATCTTTGATGGGGCTTTCCACTCTCTGTGAGGTGTGCATGCTTCAGTGTGAGCTTGCTGGGCCATGTGGGGGGGATGTTGAGCTGTGACTACCACTCCCATCATGCTATTGCCTCCACCCCCCTTCCCAGCATGCCCATACTTCCTTCCTTTTGAGTGTACTTCACTGTGTGTGGGTGTGACAGCAATGGCAAGATGGCTGACAGTGGTGTCCTGCTGTTGGTTGGTGGCCAGTTCCCAGCATGGCCTTGTGCTCCCCACAACAGAGCACCAGTGTCAGACATCTTTGATGGGGCTTTCCACTCTCTGTGAGGTGTGCATGCTTCAGTGTGAGCTTGCTGGGCCATGTGGGGGGATGTTGAGCTGTGACTACCACTCCCATCATGCTATTGCCTCCACCCCCCTTCCCAGCATGCCCATACTTCCTTCCGTTTGAGTGTACTTCACTGTGTGTGGGTGTGACAGCAATGGCAAGATGGCTGACAGTGATGTCCTGCTGTTGGTTGGTGGCCAGTTCCAAGCATGGCCTTGTGCTCCCCACAACAGAGCACCAGTGTCAGACATCTTTGATGGGGCTTTCCACTCTCTGTGAGGTGTGCATGCTTCAGTGTGAGCTTGCTGGGCCATGTGGGGGGGATGTTGAGCTGTGACTACCACTCCCATCATGCTATTGCCTCCACCCCCCTTCCCAGCATGCCCATACTTCCTTCCTTCTGACTCTGCTTTCCTGTGGGGTAGTGTGCCTGTGCTGAATGGATGGCTGACAGTGTTGTCCTGGCGTTTGTTTGGCTACAAGTCCTATGTGTGTCACTGTGCTTCCCACAGCATGACCCAGGGTGGTGGTTCTTTGTGGGATAATTAATTTTAGTGTGAGGCAATGCATTTTCCCAGGTGAGTTGTGTGTAGTTTGTGTTAGGGGTGTGTGTGGGAAGAGCTGCTGGTAACTATGGTCATAGCTGTCAGTCCTCCTTCCCACCCAGCCAGATATCCCACCATGGAACGTGCTTCCATTGCAGGGAGTGCAAGTTGTCTTTCAGGATGTCAGTCAGTGGTGTCCTGCTGTTTGTTGGTGCCCAGTTCCCAGCAGGGCCTTGTGCTCCCCACAGCAGTAGCCAGTGTCAGCCATCTTGTCAGTTGTTTTCCACTCCCTGTGATGTGAGCATGGTTCAGAGTGGTGTTGATGGGCGTATTGTGATGGTGGGCAATATCTGTGACTACAACTCCCATGATGCTATTGGCTACACTGACTTGACCAGCATACACAGAATTCCTTCCTTTCTGTGGGATTCCCTGTGTGGTGGTGTTGTAGTGGTGGCTACATATCTGACAGTGTTTGTTGGTTAGATTTGTGCCACTGCCTAGCTTTATTTGTTGTAGGGTTTGTACATGTCATGACACAGTTACATATCACTATGAGATGGCATGTATTGTGTTTATCTGACTGACATACACATCTTGGGATGATTCTGGTTTTGTTGCTGTGGATTTGCTAAGGGTGCATGGTTTGACTATCCCCTTGACAGTGATGTGTGTGTATTGTCACACAATATTGGGTATATTGGTTGTGTACTCACCAGGCTCTGGGATGTTTTCTAGTCCATATACCCTCACTGGTGGTAGGATGGCCCGCACCTTCTCCTCCCAGGGCCTGAGGTATACTGGTTTGGCAGGAGGGCCACTGCCGGTGTGTTGGCTCAAGATGTAATCCTTCTTCAGTAGGTCCCTGACCCTCCTGCGCACATCATACCACCTGTTCTGGATGTCTTCCTTTGTGCGCAAACATGGTGATTGTGCGTTCACCCTGTCGACGATCCTCGCCCACATCTTGGTTTTCTGCGACATGGGGGTCTGTTGGACCAGTGTACCAAACAGCTGTGGCTCTACCCTGAGGATCTCATCTACCAGGACTTCCAATTCACTATCTAGGAACTTTGGATTCTTCTTGGGGGGCATGGTGATGGGTGGTGGTGGTGAGTGATGTGTGTGTTGGTGTGCAAGTGAGTGTGTGTGAGTGTGTGTTTTGCTGGGTGTATGTGAGGGTGCTATTTGTTGAGGTGCTGATGGTGTGTGGCTTGTGTGATGGATGAGCTGTGAGTGTGTGTGTGGTTGCTGTCTGTTGGTGTTCTGTGCTGGCAGGTCATTTGAATTTGCAAAGGATCATGGTAGGGATTTGTGTCCTTTATATGGGTGGAGTTGTGGGTGTGTCTTTGTTCCCTGTTTCTCCCCCCAGTATTTATTGGCTTTGTAATTGCTTGTTTGGCCTTTTTTTTGTGTTTTTCCCTTTGTACTTTTTGTGCATGTAGGAGACGTTCTTCTGACCGAGTCGGACCCTGCAGTTGTCTCGTGCGAGCTTCTCCGAGTCGTTCACGCTGTGTTTGTGCTGTTTTATGTGCATGCATACGCGTCGGTCGCGGTATATTGGGTTGCTTCGGCTCGCTGTTTTGTATGCGTGTCGGTCGTACGGCTTGAGCTCCGTGCGACTCGGTCGTGTTTTCCACGCGATGCATCGTACTGCGCGGCTCGGAGTTCGCGGGTACGTTTCGTTCGGGTTCCTTCCTGGTGCGTGTCGGTCGGTTCGATTCGCGCGGTTTTCCGGCCGGATAGCTTTTTTCCACGCGGTTCGGTCGTTCGTATTGTGTTCCATACGAGTTGGTCGGATTTTGCACGCATTTCATCGTACTTTGCGGGTCGGGCTGCACCGGTACGTGTCGGTCGGAAAAAATTCCGGATCCGAGTCGGTCGGTATGTTTTCCGGCCCGAATCGGAATCGGCCCCTATGTGCTTCCTTTTGGACTGACGCATAAGCTGTGTGCGCCATTTGTGGACTCTTTCTTGATGGTACCCTGCCCATGAGCTGTCGTGGCTCATGTTCTTGCTGAACTCTCTAAAATGCTTCTTTTCACTTCTGGCAAGCCCAAAACAAATTAGACTATTTTGCACTCTTTAAATTCTAAGGGGCCTATTTCGATGATGGTCGGAAAGCCTCCGACCTCAGGTTGGAGGCTTTCTGACCGGCATCGATGGTTTCAATTCCGCCTAATTACAGTCTAGGTGGTCAGAATTGAAACTGGACGGTCATTCTAGCTGGATTCCGATGGGCTCAAGGAGCCCGTAAACCAGTCGGAGACAGGTCTGTAATCCCAATGGACGGAGTTTTCGCCGTTGGGATTATGATGCTGAGTTTCCGATAGGCTTTCCATGCCGGGCTTTCCGACATGGAAAGCCTGTCGGAAAGAAAGTTTGGGGGCCCTGCTAGGGCCCTATTCTCCTTGCGGCCTCTGGTTGGGGGCCGAGGGGGCACCTGTGGTGCATACCTGTTCATCCCTAAACCGTCTGGTGCATGGATGAACACAATCTCCCATTTTGCTATGGGAGCTTGTGCTACGGCCGGTGTATGGCTACAGCACAAGCTCCAATGGGGAAATGGGAGTATGCCACTGCACCATGTGCGGTCGCATTGTAATTATACGGTTGGAACCGCCGACCGGAGGTCGGTCGGTCCCGATTCTGCGATGATGTCGGTCGGAGGTAACTCCTACCAACATCATAATGGCCCCTAAATGTTTATTAATGTTGTACTACCCTTAAATATCATTGAAATATTTTACTTTTAACTAAACCAGAGTCTATTTATATCATGACTTATCTCCTTAAGTTGATTGTGCATTCCACCTGATATATGAATGAAAAGTAAAGATCAGTATAGAGAAATCTCTAATCTCAGATACTAATGTTATTGTTTGTATTCCTTTAACAGAGCTTATGGTTTGTATGATTTTCATCCACCTAAATTTCTTTAGAAGGTTTGGACTAGCAGTGATCATTCTTTATCTATATAGTCTGGTATTGAGAGTCATATACATGAATCTAAATATTAATTTGTGAGTCGGTTATACAATTCCTGATCCTCATTGGATATCCAGATGTTAGGTCTCCTATATCCAACCCCTCAGAGGCACAATACAAGCTCCATCAGAGGACCAAGTAAGTGTTAAAACTAAGTCATACGATAGAGAAATATAATCAGAAGAAATTAGTTATAAAAGAAAGAAGAAAGAAAGGGCCCCAAAAAATATTTCAGCTGCAACAAAATCCTACTTCATACTAACAAACATATTTTCTGTAATTATTCTCTTTCATGCAGGTATGCTTACTTTGCTGTTTGTCAGGTGTGCACTACAATAATACAGCTAACTGTTCTCCCCTCTGAGTCGTTAGCACATCTGTGAATTAAGCTGCAGTCCAAAACTAATCACAGATGCATACTGCTGGGTCCAGGGATAATTTATGTGGAAGTCGAGAAAACGTTTGTGCATATAAACATTTTCCTTTGTTTTGAATTATTGGTTGAACTCAAACTTAATTCATGGAGTTCATCCATCCGTTAATTTCCACATAATTATGGAGATTCTTGGGTCACAAAGATTCTTTCACGATTCTTAAGTCACAACATTTTTTAGCCAAGATGTGTTTCGTCCACGGTGTATAGTCACATAGAACTTTTTCAAGGCTCACTCTGTTCTCATATAGGAATCAGTTTATTTGTGCCTCACATCACTATTTTCTAAGACCTTAGTGAAGGCTTACCAGTAAAAGGAAATTTACCATTCCATAAAAAGGTACACAAAGCACAAGAGGGCATTAGGGTGGGCTATATGTCTTTACAACATAAGCCATTACAGTGTATGCCTTCCCAATGCATGCAATACAACGAGTTGACCTTTACAATGGTTTATATTAAAGGTTAAAATAAAGTGATATCTACTCCATTGCTATGGTGGTGCTCCAGTGGTCCCATAAATAAAAAAACTAAACCACTCTGTTTGGCCGAGAGGGCTTTTTTACTTATTGGCATCTTTGGTCCCATGACAATGGTCCTTTGGGACTAAGCAATCTGATTGCCTGGCCAAAACATAAATTAAAATGTTACACCCACCATTTCAGTACTTAGGGACTCGGTTTCCATGTCCTGATTTTAAAAAAGAAATAATAACAAGCAGGGGTGCAGGGTTAGGAGTCCCTAACGCATGGCCCTTGTGGCGGGCGCCCTGGAGCCAAAATGGAAAAATTCATTTCACAGGTACCGCGGTATACTCCTGAAGGACACAGCAAGACCTCCATGTGAGGGCCTGTGGGCAGCATGGCCATCTCCTGTGGCTCCGTGGGGTACCAAGGCACCATGCCAGTGTTAAAAAGTGAAGTTGGTACTGTCCCCTGGGACTTTGGATAACTTTGGGGGAATACCACAGGAGCACTGTGGTACAGCAAAATAAAATCACTAAAATGGAAAATGTGGGGTGGGGGTCTATGGGGAGGGTGTACGACTGTGGGGAATTGGCCGGCAATGCGGATCACAAGGATCACAAGAAAACAAGAAACAAGAAATCCAGGGCAAAAATCTGGATCCCAAAGGATGCAATGAGTCAGAAAGAAATAAAATATCCAAGAAAGAAGTGACTCAAACAGATGGATACACCAAACAACAAAAATATATTTCCACTACAACGTTTTAGCTTCCGCCTTCCTCAGGTAGTACAAGATGGTTTGCTCAGTGGCTGCACAGATGAAATATATGTAATACTGTGCCTGGGCTTTTGTCATTTTACAGCCTAGCATGGATAGAACTGTCCTAATCTTATGCTTAAAGACTTTTCTGTACAAATGGCATAATACTTTGTCCCTTTCTAGCTCAGCTTGGATGGCACCGTGGTGATCCTATGCTTACAAAACTTTGCTAGAAAAAAGACATTTGAGGTGAGCAGATTCAGAGTGTTGCTGGTTTGTAGGGCGTTCTATACAGGAGCTGCTCTCTACCTAAACTTGCAAACTACCCAGAGTTCTCTTCTTTTAAAAAAATGCGGCACTCTAAGCCTGGAAGGATATTGTTTTGTGTGTGTGTGTATATATATATATATATATATATATATATATAAATATATATATGTTTCAGCTACGTTGCTCCTTCCGTCTCCCCTCACCCTAGGCAGTGGATCGCTGTGGCCGGCGGAACGCGCCGGGCATTTTACTCCATGAAACACTAAGAGTAGTATTTCCTCACCAGCAGATGGTTTAATCAGTTACGCGTTTCGCTTGCAAGGCAAGCTTGTTCACACACTGTATTCTGGGTATTGGCTGTCATACATATAGAGTGGAAACATAAACATAGGACTGTGATAGATGAATCTTTCTATACATTACAATGGAAGCCATTTTGGAGTGGTCAAAATTGCCTAGTGCTTTAACAAAACTTTATTGTTCCACTCAATTTAAATTACATTGAATTCAACTGCTGTCAGTGCAATATCATAACGGTAAGCTACAAAGTATAAGGTTGTTATCTGCACAACCTAAATAGAAAAATATAATTAATTTGAGACTGAACCTAGTCGGGATCACCACTCTCTATTTTCGATAGTTAATGATTAGCGCAAATACAAGATGATTTCAATCAATTCCCAATTTACATGTGTTTCAAGATTGCAAAACAAAACAAACGTTGGAAATCGAAACAAACTGTTAATTATACATCTAAGTTCCTTATAAAGCAAATCGGTATGTTTGTTCAGTCTGTGTCTGCCCCTATGTTTATGTAAGGCAAGTGCCAGTATAGAAACGTCTTTGTTACATCCTGCCACAATAAACGACAAAGTGCCGATATTAGATTTGATGATGGACACCAAATGCGCCAATACACACCAAGCTTAGGTTGAAAGAAATCACGGCATAGTGCTGGAGTTGGTTACCTTTATAGGTGGGCTCTGGTAGCAATTCTGGCTTGATGCCCCCTGTTTTCTGCATGTGCCTTAGCGCCAGGGTGGGGGCGGGGGCAGGGGGGAATTGTCGAGAGTGAGGGACTGGTTTACCCCAGGTTCTTCCTGAAATGTAAATGTGTTTCTTGAGATAGGCTACCAACAACACTCTAGTTGGCGACTGCCAAGACCCAATTCTAAACCAAAATTCCTCAACACAAAAGAAAGAGGGGGGGGTGGATTTTCGATCAAGTGATCGTAGACCAGTGAAGTATTCCCCGTGGATCTTCCTATCCGATGAGAGCAATTGAATGAAATTCATAGGACAATTAAATTTCATAAGAAAATGAGAGATTTCTTATCTGTCCAGTGATGCCCTCCACCGTAGTGATGACGAAGAAAAGGTTAGGGGGAAGAAGAAGTACTGTTTGCTTGAGGTAGATTTCTCTAAATTGACCCCTTCCTTTTCTCCTGTGATTAAAAAAGAGTAGAAAACCATGAGTTATTCTCACACTATTAGTTAAGATCCATCATAAAACATAAAACATAGGATAGAGTACATATTAAATGAGTAATACAATTGCATCGTATCAAAAATCAAATAACTGAGAAACTACAGAGATCAGCAGATTCTATCCCAGTCAAAGTCATGCACTTTTAGACTGAGCAATCCAACGCAGGGCCACAGATAGCACGTGTCAAATAGAAAGCTGTATATACGGGACAACGGACTATTATGTACTTAGGATATGGCACAGAAAACTATTCGTGAAGATGATAACTCAATTCCTCATCTTGGTTCAGTCCGTCCGGACTTTTGGTTTGCATATTAACGAGGTGCCACAACTCTCTTTTGCGTAGCTGTAACACTCTGTTTCCTCCCCTGTGGTTCTGCACTATCTGTTCTATGGTGTAGTATGTGAGGAGGGAATTGTTGGAGAGGTGGTATTCAGCAAAATGCCTAGCCACTGGATAGTGAGGGTCCTTGTTACTGATAGCTCATATGTTCAAGGACCCTCTTCTTAGTGGCCAGTGTAGTGCTGCCTATATATAGCAGTTTGCATGGACGCTCTAGAACATAGACTGTAAAAGTGGTGTCGCAAGTGAGGAATTGAGTGATCTTTCTTTCTCCTGTTGGTGTTTTGTATGATTTCTTCATGGTGCTATTACGGCAGGCCTTACAATGGCCGCAGGGGAAAAACCCCTGTAGACCAGAGTGTGGCTCTCCCCGTGTATTAGTGATATCTCCTTTCACTAACCAGTCTCTGAGATTCTTACTTTTCCTATATGTAATGTATGGTCTCGCTGGTAGATTCTGGCCTATAACAGAATCACTCGCTAAGATGTTCCAGTTTTGATTCAGAATCTTCGCTATTTTTCTGGACTCTTTGGTATATGTGAGGATCACCCTAGTGGTGGTGTCTTCCTCCACTGATGGTTTAGTCTCTAGAGTCTCTGCTCTTTTGATTTTGTTGACCTTGTCTTTTGCTTTTTTGAGCACCCACATGGGGTACCCTCTTTCCCTGAATCTCGTGAGCATATGTTTTTGTTCAGTAAGGAAGTCCTCTTGATTACTGCAGTTTCTCCTTGCTCTCAGCAATTCCCCAAATGGAATGCTCCATTTCAACGTTTCTGGGTGACTGCTGAGAGCATGGAGAAGACTGTTCCCAGCTGTGGCTTTTCTATGGCGCTTGGTGTTTAGTTGATTGTTCCTCACTTCGACCATGACATCAAGAAATTCAATTTGTGTTCTACTCATTGTATATGTGAGTTTAAGGTTAAAAGTGTTCTCATTGAGTTTTTCGATGACACTCATGGCACTCTCCTCACTCCGTTTCCATATCACGAACAGGTCATCGATTTACCTGTACAATTTGACCACTTTGTTCTCTATGTTGTTCGCAATGAGATCTCTCTGGACTTCCTCCTCCCAGACTCCTAAGAACAAATTAGCAAAGCTAGGGGCAAAACATGTCCCCATTGCTGTGCCGAGGACTTGCTTGTACATTGTACCATTAAAAATAAACATGTTGTTACACAGACTGAATTTCATAAGTTCCAATAGCATTTCTGTGTGTTTGAGGTAACAGATTCTTTGGGTGTTCAGGAAGTGTTGGCAGCATTGTATGCCTAAAGAGTGGTCGATAATGGTGTAGAGTGAATTGACGTCCATGGTAATGAGGAGAAAGTCTTCCTCCCATGTGGTGTTGTTGATTTTTCCCAAAAAGTCCTTTGTATCTTTGATATAGGATGGTAAGGACATCACATATCCCCTCAGGAAGTGGTCAATGTAATTTGAGACAAAGTGCCGATATTAGATTTGGTGATGGACACCGAATGCGCCAATACACACCAATATTTCTTTCAACCTAAGCTTGGTGTGTATTGGCGCATTCGGTGTCCATCACCAAATCTAATATCGGCACTTTGTCGTTTACTGTGGCAGGATGTAACAAGGGCGTTTCTATACTGGCACTTGCCATACATAAACATAGGGGCAGACACAGACTGAACAAACATACCGATTTGCTTTATAAGGAACTTAGATGTATAATTAACAGTTTGTTTCGATTTCCAACATTTGTTTTGTTTTGCAATCTTGAAACACATGTAAATTGGGAATTGATTGAAATCATCTTGTATTTGCGCTAATCATTAACTATCGAAAATAGAGAGTGGTGATCCCGACTAGGTTCAGTCTCAAATTAATTATATTTTTCTATTTAGGTTGTGCAGATAACAACTTTATACTTTGTAGCTTACCGTTATGATATTGCACTGACAGCAGTTGAATTCAATGTAATTTAAATTGAGAGAGTGGAACAATAAAGTTTTGTTAAAGCACTAGGCAATTTTGACCACTCCAAAATGGCTTCCATTGTAATGTATAGAAAGATTCATCTATCACAGTCCTATGTTTATGTTTCCACTCTATATGTATGACAGCCAATACCCAGAATACAGTGTGTGAACAAGCTTGCCTTGCAAGCGAAACGCGTAACTGATTAAACCATCTGCTGGTGAGTAAATACTACTCTGAGTGATCGCTTTATTTCTGACTGTTTCATGGAGTAAAATGCCCGGCGCGCTCCGCCGGCCACAGCGATCCACTGCCTAGCACGAGGGGAGACGGACGGAGCAACGTAGCTGAAACACAGAACTGAGTCTCCCGGGGCAGGCAGTTTTGTGTCCACCTTTATCACTGGGAACAGCATTGGCGACATGGAGTCTCATACTGTGGATCTTATTGAGGACTGAGGAAGAAAAGTTTGTGTGCGACGAAGGAGAGCTTCTGTGAGCTCAAAACATATGCCTGTGATCGAAGACAGGCACTGGGAAATCGAAGCAACAAGGAAACGAGTGCGCAAATGCGTGATCAGCTGAGAAAATTGCCGATTGGAGACAGGCACCGGGAAACTGAAACTGAGCCAGCAACGAAACGACTGCGTGCATGCGCGATCGGCCGAAGGGAAAAGTGCTGAGAGACGACCAACAAGCAGTCATAGGAAGCAGAACATCCGCACCGGAGAGGTAGATCTGGCACACCCGAGAGGTAGGCACTCCTGAAGGGCTGCACGGGATACAGGGAGGGGGAGGGAGACGGGTCGAATGACGCATGTCCTTCTCGCCTTCCTGCCCATTTGTGGCAGGGACAAGGAGGCCACTCCGGGGCGCGGGGGTATAATTGCAGACATGACATTCCCCCCTTTCTCTCTCTCCCCCTCCCTCCTGTCCTAAACTATAACGTGTGCCTCCCACACTGGGAATCGAACACTGAATTTCTGAAAGTACCACCAACTGGCTCACGTGTATCAGTTCACCCCGAGAGATAAGAGCAAAGTTTCCTCGCTGATTTTTCCCTGAGTTTTCCCGAGTGTTGTATTTGAACAAAACAACTTGGAAAACAACTGTAAAACAATTCTATGGTGATTGAGCAGCATGGCCTGACTCAAATTTAATGCACAAACTTTACTTTACTTTATATTTATTTTTCTAACAATTTCTCACGGAGGCCCTGAGAAGGATCCCCGGGCTATACCTAGTGACTGGCAAGTCTGGACAAGCGCAGTTTAGTGTGTTGATCGAATAGAACACCTGTGCAGGTACAACCTACACCCTGGTACATCACTGAAGACCTCAAGCCTACCCCCACATATGAGCATACAAAAACTGGAGAGATCTCCAACCGTGCCCTATTTGCTGCTCCAAGAGATTGAAATACGCTCAACACGCACAAGCCACAGAACACTAACTAGCAGCAGGAACCTCCACACCCAAGGAGGGGAGGTATCCTCATCAGCCACTTTATCTAGTATAAAACGCATTCCACAAAAACCCTCTTAGTTGGTTAGAGTACTAAAGAACTACATTGACTGCTCAAAAAGAACTAGCTATCAGCTCCTACAGCAGAAGATATGGATGAAGAGTCAGAGAGAAGGGCAGCTGCCCTTAGTCTCTTTGCAAGAGCACCCAATAAAGCACCTCAGAAAATGGAACCACAAGCAAAAGATACCAACTTACAAGACAAACTAAGAAAACTGGAAAAATTGAAAAAGTCTGAGACATCAAAATGGTGGGAAGCCATTTCCCTACAGGACTATATTGAAAAAGATATGGTACCCATAGGACTACGCATATATACAACCCTATCATACGAATCACCCAACCCCAAAATGCTGGAAGAATGGGCGGACAACTCTGCAAAAAGTTCCAAACAAATGTTGACCATTCTAGTGAAGTATGCATGGGAAGATAGAGAGGGTATTCTAAGGGACCTTAGAATACTAACAGACGAACTCAAAAATGATAAGGAGCAGGACATTATCAAAAGATATGTTGATGAATTGAAAACGAAACTTAAGGCCTATGAAGATGACATAAAAGCACGAAAACAACGTAAACTCCATAGAGACTGTGTGGACTATGAGAGTGGCAGAATACTTACCTATAGCCACAAGTACGTCCACCTTTACAAGAAGATGTCGCTAGGGGAACCAATTGAAAATCTGACAGAAAATGCCAGTGGTATCGAGTCAATAACCAGCAGCGACACTGAAGGAGAAACATCGCAGGCATCAAACAGAACACAAGGAAAAGAGTTGGGCACAAAAATACAACCAACTTGTTTAGATGAATATCGCCTCCTACGAACAGGGAGGCAAACCCCAAGGACTGTCCAACCACCCAAGACACGAGGTAGAGGACGGGGTCAACGGGGCCGGGGAAGAGGAAGAAGCCAGGGAGGAACTGGAGAAGAAGACAGCGACAGAGGAAGCAGAAGAGGAAGGGGACGAGGAAAAAGGCTCATGGGAACAAAACAGTCCAGCCTGAACATACAGACCTAATGGATGACACTATGGTAAACAAAACTATCATTAACCTTTCCCATAGACCACTCTCCCTAGCCGAAAAGCGTACCCTTTGCCTAGGACTATCCTTCTGCCCGACTAACACCTTCAACTACCCAGAGACAAGAATAGATATATTCAAATTCGTCAGGAAGCTCAAACTCGAAAAATGGCACACTATCAGGGGAAACCAATCCAAAGGAAATCTAGGGCTTAATCTCCCAAGTGAAACTATCAGAGGCAGTGAGCATAATACGTACTTGAGCATCAAAGACAGGGACGCTCTATTAGCCATGCAGGATCTCTACACCGAAACAGGGCTAGATCCCATTGAAGAGAATGATAGCCTAAGGACCGATCAACCAGCAATGACCAACTTCAAACCAAAATCAGTCTTTCTTCCACTCATGCCACATGACAACATAGATGCATTTCATGAAACAACAACAATAGATCTGATACAATTTTGGAATCAGAAAAAGAAATCGAAATCCCCGCACAATTTCACCAAAGGACAATGGGGAATGATAAAATCCCTGTCAGATGATGATAACATCATCATTCGCCCTGCTGACAAAGGAGGTAACATTGTGCTATGGGACAGGGCGGCTTATATCGCAGAAGCAGAAAGGCAACTTGGAGATAATAGGTTTTATGTCAAAACCAACATGAAGGAGTATAACGATAGCATTACCAAGATATGGAGCATGCTTGCCACTTGGAGAGACCTAGGTGTTCTCCAATGGGAAGAGTACTGCTATTTAAAATGTGACTACCTGAGAACACCTATATTTTACTTATTGCCAAAGGTCCACAAGAACGCCACTTTACCACCGGGGAGACGTATTGTCTCATCCATCGGTTGTGTCTCCGAACACATCTCAAAATACATTGACCACTTCCTGAGGGGATATGTGATGTCCTTACCGTCCTATATCAAAGATACAAAGGACTTTTTGGGAAAAATCAACAACACCACATGGGAGGAAGACTTTCTCCTCATTACCATGGATGTCAATTCACTCTACACCATTATCGACCACTCTTTAGGCATACAATGCTGCCAACACTTCCTGAACACCCGAAGAATCTGTTACCTCAAACACACAGAAATGCTATTGGAACTTATGAAATTGTGTCTGTGTAACAACATGTTTATTTTTAATGGTACAATGTACAAGCAAGTCCTCGGCACAGCGATGGGGACGTGTTTTGCCCCTAGCTTTGCTAATTTGTTCTTAGGAGTCTGGGAGGAGGAAGTCCAGAGAGATCTCATTGCGAACAACATAGAGAACAATGTGGTCAAATGGTACAGGTATATCAACGACCTGTTCGTGATATGGAAAGGGAGTGAGGAGAGTGCCATGAGTGTCATTGAAAAACTCAATGTGAACCTTTTAACCTTAAACTCACATATACAATGAGTAGAACACAAATTGAATTTCTTGATGTCATGGTCGAAGTGAGGAACAATCGACTAAACACCAAGCTCCATAGAAAAGCCACAGCTGGGAACAGTCTTCTCCATGCTCTCAGCACTCACCCAGAAACGTTGAAATGGAGCATTCCATTCGGGGAATTGCTGAGAGCAAGGAGAAACTGCAGTAATCAAGAGGACTTCCTTACTGAACAAAAACATATGCTCACGAGATTCAGGGAAAAAGGGTACCCCATGTGGGTGCTCAAAAAAGCAAAAGAAAAGGTCAACAAAATCAAAAGGGAAGAGACTCTAGAGACTAAACCATCAGTGGAGGAAGACACCACCACTAGGGTGATCCTCACATACACCAAAGAGTCCAGAAAAATATCGAAGATTCTGAATCAAAACTGGAACATCTTAGCGAGTGATTCTGTTATAGGCCAGAATCTACCAGCGAGACCATACATTACATATAGGAAAAGTAAGAATCTCAGAGACTGGTTAGTGAAAGGAGATATCACTAAGACACGGGTAGAGCCACACTCTGGTCTACAGGGGTTTTTCCCCAGCGGCCATTGTAAGACCTGCCGTAATAGCACCATGAAGAAATTATACAAAACACCAACAGGAGAAAGAAAGATCACTCAATTCCTCACTTGCGGCACCACTTTTACAGTCTATGTTCTAGAGGGTCCATGCAAACTGCTATATATAGGCAGCACAACACTGGCCACTAAGAAGAGGGTCCTTGAACATATGAGAGCTATCAGTAACAAGGAACCTCACTATCCAGTGGCTAGGCATTTTGCTGAATACCACCTCTCCAACAATTCCCTCCTCACATACTACACCATAGAACAGATAGTGCAGAACCACAGGGGAGGAAACAGAGCGTTACAGCTACGCAAAAGAGAGTCGTGGCACATTAATAATATGCAAACCAAAAGTCCGAACCAAGATGAAGAAATGAGTTATCATCTTCACGGATAGTTTTCTGTGCCATATCCTAAGTACATAATAGTCCGTTGTCCAGAATATACATCTTTCTATTTGACATGTGCTATCTGTGGCCCTGCGTTGGATTGCTCAGTCTAAAAGTGCATGACTTTGACTGGGAAAGAATCTGCTGATCTCTGTGATTTTTGATACGATGCAATTGTATTACTCTGTTAATATGTACTCTATCCTATGTTTTATGATGGATCTTAAGTAATACTGTGAGAATAACTCATGGTTTTCTTCTCTTTTTTAATCACAGGAGAAAATGACGGGGGCAATTTAGAGAAATCTGACTCAAGCAAACAGTACTTCTTCTTCCCCTAACCTTTTCTTCATCATCACTACGGTGGAGGGCATCACTGGACGGATAAGAAATCTCTAATTTTCTTATGAAATTTCATTGTCCTATGAATTTCATTCAATTGCTTTTATAGGATAGGAAGATCCACGGGGAATACTTCACTGGTCTACGATCACTTGATCGAAAA
>CAWUFW010025442.1:0-44983 GCA_963921515.1 Calotriton arnoldi
TTATATTTATTTTATTATGGTTCTGTTTCCACGTAATATAGTTTGTTTAAACTATTATGAGCGATAAAAATGGCTATTATACCTATATGTTCAAACCGTGATGTTAGTCTGTCTTCCAACATGAAGAGACTTCAGTTACCATGTATTTTTCTTTATGTCTATGTATTTGTCTTGTGACCTTTTTATGAGCACTTAAATACAGCCACTTCCGGGTCAGGAAGTGACTTTGACAAAGACCGTGAGGTTGAAACGCGTCAGTCAATAAACTTTTGCTTTTGAAAAGTATCCTGAGTGCGACTTTGCCTTCTGTTGTCTGACTGAAGGATTTGTACAAATTATTGCGGGTCCAGCGCCCGCCTGTTACGCACCAACCCTACCTGGTGGATGAGGTCGGATGAAAGGCTGGAATTCTCTTTGGACTTTTCCTTTCCCGATTCCCGCCGCTGCTGTAAAAAATCGCTGTGTTCTTTGAGCCGGGTTTTGTCGGGACCGGTTGCCGGGTAACGGCATGGGCTTCGTTCCGCAGAGAGACGCAACACGGAAGTGCTGCTAGCTCTCGGTACGGAAGTTGTCTCGCCTATGGTTAGCGGGTCCCGTTTGTGACAGAAGAAAGCGGCAGGGGTGCTTCGTTTGCCTTTCTGGCCAGTGGTGTTCCACTGTTTCAGGAGGCGTTCACGGAGGAGGATATTTGCCGAAGAGCTTTGGATTTTCGTAAGCGTGGGCTGGCTGAGACCGTAAGTCGGTGACAGTGAAACTGTAGTGCCACGATGAGTGAAGCAATCAGGAAGCGACTGCATGTTGCTAAATCGCTCTTTTCTGAAACGGATGCATTACCAAATCCGAGTGGTAATGGAACAGGAATATCTACGAGCGGAACCGAACTACGCTGAAACAGGACCTATATAGGCTTGAAAAATTATACAAGAAGGAGATTAACAGAAGCTGGGAGGTTATTTCCCTCAATAATTACATAGAGGTGGAGCGCGTCCCGAGGGGTCTGCAAATCCTTATTACACCTACCTATCAAAACCCTGACCCGCAACTCCTTGAGGAGTGGTCTGCTCTCCCCGGCAGCCACATGTAAAAACATGCTGGGTCTTCTTGCGAAATATGCCGCACTCAGAGCTAGAGCAAATTAGTGAGGAGATTAAATCCCTGCGTGAGATGCTTGACAAACATGAGTCGCAAAGTGAAATATCTAGCTTTCTGAAAGACATGGATGGAAGATTACTCAAGTATGAGGAAAGGTATTAAAGCAAAGAAGCGCTGGAAGTTTATCAGGAGATCGCAATGATTATGCCCAAGGACGCATACTGACTTTTGGACGCAAGTACGATGCAGCAAGGAAAGACTTACTTCAAACCGAAACTGTCAGGATTCGGGAATCAGAAACCTCTGAATCCAGCTCCGAGGCGCCATCTGACCTGGATGAACAACAGAGTTTTTCTGCAACGGCACGAGGACCCTTCCCTTCCCATACAGAATACCGTTTTTACGGGAAAGCGTGAGTGGAAGAAAGAAACCACCGCGAGGAAGAGGAAGAGAGTGCAAACAGCGAACAAGGAAAAGACAAATCAGGAGAGGAGGCGAAGGCCAAAGAAAACGAGACGCCATATGGGAGAGGACAACGGCGATCCAAGTGCAACAAGTAATGGGTGAGTTACACAACAACAATTTATCCATTATCAATATCTCCTCACATTGCATTACCCCTGATGAACGCTCAGTGCTTGAATTAGGCCTATCCTTTTGCCCTACTGCCAATTTTAACTTTCCCAGAGCTCGCATTGACATTTTTTTATTTATAAGGAAGCTGAAGCTCCTTAAAACACACGCGCTTAAGCATGGCAGGGCTACTCCCACTGAGATCTCACAGCTTGAACCTACGAGTGGTGACATGAATACACTTACCATGTCTGACATTGAAACAATTGCCACATTAAGAGAGATCGAGCTGGGAGGCAAAGACTGGGTCTCAGATCGTGAACTTTTAGCTAATATGGGGATGGAGGTCGATCGCAATTCCAGGAATGATTTTAAACCTAAATCTAGGTTTAATCCTGTGACGTTGCATGATGGCATTGACGCCTTCCATGAAAGCATTGTCTTTGATCTCGTGACATTGTGGGAGAAACAAAATAATTCCTTTGCTAGCAACCTCACGCCAGCTCAAAGACTGGGTCTACAGTCTCTTCAAAAGGCTGAGTCTTTTGTTATAAAGCCCTCAGATAAAGGGGGCAATGTTGTTCTTTGGGATCTTGCAAAATACAAAGCAGAAGCAAGACGACAGTTGGAGTACTCTGGGAGTTATCTGAGGTCTAACCAGACAGAATATACCAAGACTATTACTCAATACCATCAATTACTTGAGAAATGGCATGGACAAGGAACTCTGAGGCGCAATGAGTTCCTGTTCCTTATGACCAAGAAGCCTATGGTCCCAGTTTTCTATATGCTCCCTAAAGTTTCACAAAAGCCTAACTGAACCCCCGGGCAGACATATTATTGCCGCTAACCAGAGCTTACTTGAAAACTCTTCCATTTACCTTGACTATTTCCTCTGTAAATATGTGTTTAATTTGCCATCATATTGCAGGGATACCATGGACTTTCTATCTAAAACACAGGGTATTCCATGGAAAGAATCGTATGTATTTGCTACGATTGATGTAGTGTCTCTCTATACTTGCATCGAGCATGACTTGGGCCTTAAAGCCTGTAAATACTTTTTAGAGATAGACCACTCTCAATGTTTGATCACACTACTTTACTGTTGGATATGTTAAGCTTTTGCCTTCACAACAATTGTTTCCTTTTTGAAGATACATGGTATAGGCAATACACTGGGGACGGTGATGGGAAGCTGCTTCGCCCCCAGCTATGCCTGTATTTTCATGGGGTGGTGGGAGGCGGAGCACCTTTGGCACCAAGGAAATGAGTGTTTTATGGACAATGTTATCCTGTGGACCCGCTACATTGACTTTATTTTCTGATTTGGGATGGTCCACAGGATTTGCTTCATGATTTTATTGCAGGCTTGTCCACCAATGAGCTTAACTTAAGATTCATGAGTGAGATACATGCTACCACCATTGAATTTCTGGATGTTCAGGTTGAGTGAGGGATGACTGCATACATACTAGTTTGTACAGAAAGGCTACTGCAGGGAATAGCGTGCTACATGCACAGAGCCATCACCCTGATGTACTTAAGAGAAGCATCCCATATGGAGAATTGCTCCGCGCTAAGCGCAATTGTAGTTCTGCTGAAGCCTATACCAGGGAAAGTTTGAATATGTTCAGCCGTTTTAAAACACGAGGCTATTCAGGTCAAACTATTAAAATAGCTACCGAAAAGGCTGCAGTGAGGGACAGAAACAGCTTGTTGGTCCCTAAGACCACTAACAAGAAAACTCAGGAAGTAAGACTTATCACCACTTTCTCGGATGCATCACAAGCCTTACATAGGATAGCCAACAAGCACTGGCATTTAGTCAGGCAGGATGTGGTTATTGGTAGATTGGTTAGTCCCAAGCCACACATTACCTATCGTAAGTCTAAATCCCTAAGAGATACCCTGGTACATAGTCATCTTACACATAGGAGTATCGGCTCGAGCTCATGGCTTAAGGAACTCCCCGGCTTTTACAAATGTGGCCGGTGTAAGGCCTGCAGCAATAGCCGTAATGTGAAAAGCTACCCTTTACCAGTGGGGAGGGATGAGAAAATCTTGTCATTCATTAACTGTAACACCGAATTTGTGGTGTATGTCATTGTCTGTATTTGTGGCCTGCGCTATGTCGGTAGCACTATCTTTGCGGTAAAAAAGCGTATTCTTGAGCATTTGCGCGCAGTTAGGAACAGGGATCTGACCTACACTGTGGCCAAGCATTGCATGTTGGAACATGGTGGGACAGCTGATGTCTCTTCTAAACTTTCCTATTTTGGAATTGACAGGGTCCCAGTACATCCCGAGAGGTGATCGTGAAAGAAATCTTAAGCGCCTGGAATCGGAGTACATTATCCGCCTGCAAAGCAAGACCCTGGAGGCCTCAATTGTGAGGAAGACCTTCATGTCCATTTAGGTTAGAAAAGATACTATATACAATTGGTGCCCTCAAAATATCCTTAGGACACTGTATATACTGTTATCTTGCCTCTCTTAATCTGGGTTCAATTTCTATTTAACTGCTGTTTTCCAACGTAATGTGCCCAAATAGTTTATTTCCTTTTCCTTTATTTCTTCTTTTTCTGGCCTTATCCAGTTTCTCCTCCTAAATTTATTTGTTTCCTTACCATCTTTTTATTTGAGCCATCCAAATTGCTATATCGGCGTAATAGCCGCACTGTAATCCATTTTTTCAAGCGGCTGCTTGAGTTGCGGTTTCTCCCACTCCACTCTTCCCCTGTATAGCACCTAGGGTGGGGATTAATAGTGCTCTTTTTCTTTTGTTTTCATTTAGCTTAATGCTTTAGTTCTTGTTATTTTGTTGTGGTTTTATTTTACCCGTACTTGACAAATGGGATCTGGCAGGCCTTGTATTAGGTTAATAGGGGTGTGGTGGTTTTCTTGGCCACTGTGCACCTCTGAGCCTCATGAAACTTTTTTAACGTTGCGCACTTGCGCAGTGAGGCTTTGATGTAAATGTCACTTGATTGCCATATCCCATTGTGGTGGGTATTGTATATGCATTTTTTATATTTATTTTATTATGGTTCTGTTTCCACGTAATATAGTTTGTTTAAACTATTATGAGCGATAAAAATGGCTATTATACCTATATGTCCAAACCGTGATGTTAGTCTGTCTTCCAATATGAAGAGACTTCAGTTACCATGTATTTTTCTTTATGTCTATGTATTTGTCTTGTGACCTTTTTTATGAGCACTTAAATACAGCCACTTCCGGGTCAGGAAGTGACTTTGACAAAGACCGTGAGGTTGAAGCGTCGTCCAGTCAATAAACTTTTGCTTTTGAAAAGTATCCTGAGTGCGACTTTGCCTTCTGTTGTCTGACTGAAGGATTTGTAGCATTTACCAGGATGCAATGGGGTGAACTGTGCTGGGATGAGAGGCAGTGTGCTCCCTCCCCATATATATATATATTATCTACTGGCGGTCGCCAGTAGATAGTTATAGTTAGGACCTATTTTCCATAGGAAATCCACAATCATCTATTTGAAATAACTTTGGCGCCGGTTGACGAATCTTCACAAAATTTTCAAAACTCATGGGGCGCTCCGGTCCGCTCCTATCCTGAAAGTCTCGGGGTGATTCATCAAGTGGGGGCCGAGAAAAAAGGGGGGTCCCAAAATGTGTTTTCCCCATGCAATTTTCCATAGGAACCTTTCATCGCAGCTACAGCCCGAACTGCTGAACGGAATTACACCAAATTTGGCAAAAAGGTAGCCCTTAGTTCAGAGTCGTGCCTTTTGGTTAAATGGTGTAAATCCGTTCAGTAGTTCCTGAGAAATTTGAAAAAGAAAACACATATATATCTGGGCGGAGCCTAACCACACATGTCATCGTGAGATCTGATTGGCTGTCAGCACTTCATCCTGGAATTGCTGGCAGCCATCTTGGGACCAATATAAATGATAGTACCCCATTGAAATGCATTGTAGTGAATCGAAGATTTTGAGGGTTACCAAAAGGAGAACTATAAATGGTGATAACAGACTTTAGTTACATTAGAATTCATTTGTTGATGGTACCATACTAATTTCAGGAATTGTGGTGTGTTCTAAGGTGATTTTACCCTGTGAAAAACCTTCTGCTGGGATATCATGAATCATGTTTGAGAGAAAACTATTTTCACATGCTTGTCCCTTACAGTTTTGGAACGTGCTCCAGAAGCTAAAATGAGAGCATATTTTCTGTAAATTCACATTATCTTTCTCAGTCATGTGAGAATGAAGTCTGACAAAGCGCCAAGACACCTATGGGTATTCGTGCGCTGTATAAATTCTACTAACATAACATAACATAACATTCTCAGTAAAACATGTACATCCAACAAGGGCAGAGACTGCCAGTTGATTCCTTTGTATTCTACTGCAGCTTCCCAGAGTGTTCTAAAGAACAACTAGAGTGCTAATTGCCTTACTTATGACAAAAGTATGGCACACCTGAAGCCATCTTGATTGGAATAAACTGGTAACACTTAAAACATTTAATTTAAAATGGAACAAAATGATGGGGTTCATTTTGTCTTAGAAATTATGGTTAGTGCTGTAGAAAGAAAAATTAGGACATGTTTCAAGTGTGATCTCAAATATCTTCCTGTTATATTTCAACAGTAGCAACCTGTCAGTTGATGCATTTGTGTTCTACTGCAGCTTCCCAGAGTGTTCTAAAGAACAACTAGAGCGCTAACAGTCTTAATTATGACAAAATTATGGCACACCTGAAGCCATCTTGATTGGAATAAACTGGTAACTCTTAAAACATTTAATTTAAAAGGAACAAAATGATGGGGTTCATTTTGTCATAGAAATTATGGTTAGTGCTGTAGAAAGAAAAATTAGGACATGTTTCAATTGTGATTTCAAATATCTTCCTGTTATATTTCAACAGGAGCAGCCTGTCAGTTGATGCCTTTGTGTTCTACTGCAGCTTCCCAGAGTGTTCTAAAGAACAACTAGAGAGCTAACAGTCTTACTTATGACAAAAGTATGGCACACCTGAAGCCATCTTGATTGGAATAAACTGGTAACACTTAAAACATTTAATTTAAAAGGAACAAAATGATGGGGTTCATTTTGTCTTCGAAATTATGGTTAGTGCTGTAGAAAGAAAAATTAGGACATGTTTCAAGTGTGATCTCAAATATCTTCCTGTTATATTTCAACAGTAGCAGCCTGTCAGTTGATGCCTTTGTGTTCTACTGCAGCTTCCCAGAGTGTTCTAAAGAACAACTAGAGCGCTAACAGTCTTACTTATGACAAAATTATGGCACACCTGAAGCCATCTTGATTGGAATAAACTGGTAACTCTTAAAACATTTAATTTAAAAAGGAACAAAATGAGGGGGTTCATTTTGTCATAGAAATTATGGTTAGTGCTGTAGAAAGAAAAATTAGGACATGTTTTAAGTGAGATCTCAAATATCTTCCTGTTATAATTCAACAGGAGCAGCATGTCAGTTGATGCCTTTGTGTTCTAGTGCAGCTTCCCAGAGTGTTCTAAAGAACAACTAGAGCGCTAACAGTCTTACTTATGACAAAAGTATGGCTCACCTGAAGCCATCTTGATTGGAATAAACTGGTAACACTTAAAACATTTAATTTAAAAGGAACAAAATGAGGGGGTTCATTTTGCCATAGAAATTATGGTTAGTGCTGCAGAAAGAAAATTTAGGGCATGTTTTAAGTGAGATCTCAAATCCTCTTCTATTTCATTAGAAAATTCTGACATGCAGACTGAAACAATCACTTTCAATACCAGTAGTAGACTTCCAGTTAACTCCCTGGTGAGCAGTAGCTTTACTACAGTGATCTAATGAACAACTAGAGTGCTAACATTCTGAATTTATGGCAAATGTGTGACACATCTGAATGCCTTCTTGATGGAATCAAAGTAAAAACTGAAAGCATTTCCTACTGAGGAGACTGCAGTAAATGACGAAATTAGGAAACTTCATAACAAATAAGTCTTCCAAGATGGCCAACAGAGAAAAAAGAGCCCAAATGTAGCACAAATATCACCCAGATGTAGCCCACATATAGCCCAATGACAGAAGTGTGCAAAACACTTTTATTTTTAGTTTTTCTGCAGTTTTATATAGTGCAAACTGGTCAGGTATTGGAGCGTTACATCTTACTTGGACCCCTTATTGCGTATTTTGCACGAAGTACATGAGATTGATCTTGCGAAACATTGAACTTTACGATTCTGTTAACCTGAAGTTGCTCTGAACCGGGCTTTGTAACACCCGTTTTTACCTACTGGTTTTAATTAATTCTCACTGTATTGTATTAGGAAAGAGGATTTACTGTTTTTATGTACACTTTTATGATCTATGTTTCTAAATCAGATCAAATAAAGTTTAATGAATTCTATGGCAGGACAGAGGCGAGGATTATGCATATCTTTCCTCACTTTATTTGCATAGCAGTTCAAAGAAAACGTAACACAACAATCATTAAACAAAAGACTACACAACCCATGAACCATTAGGGGGTAGTCTCCAAGGCAACTATAGTCCAATCATATCACAGTCCATCGTATATAATATCGTGACGTCCCTTCCGCTTCCTCTTTCTTCACTGCTCGTCAGTTAAGTGCATTCCTTACATTCTTGGCTTAATCTGACGTTGTTGCTGTTTGTATAGCGGTTTCTTGTGCACGTTATTAGCATTATTGCCTTGTTATTGTTTCATATTCCCTGCGCAGCAGGCTCTTGCCCGAGCACGTTCTCCCCCTCGCAGTTTCTCCCGCTGTGTGCTCTGCGCGCGGTGAGATCCTGTCAGGCGCGTCTGGTCCGAGCGAGGCAGCTCCGTCGAGCGCTCCCGCTGGTCTTTACGCGCGTTTGGGAATCCGGTCACTCCTTTAGTGTCCGCTTGATTCCCGAACAACCCTCGCCTAATTTTGACACCGCTACGCGGTGATTTCCCCACACGGCCACGTTAGTGACCAGCGCCACCTGGTGGTGGTAATTGGTATTGCGCCTCAGTCTATTCTTATAACAGCTTCGGGAAAGCCCAGCTGTTGGAGCACCGGCGAGGGGCTGTCTTAAGGATTTTAAGGGTATTTGTTCTGTGCTCACACCCTCTGCTATCATGTCTTCTCCAGAAGACCATTGTTACTCCTCCTACCAGGAAGTGGAGGAGGAATAGCCCCCCAACTTCTCCCTCCAGCAGTGGACCAAGCCCTCTCTCTGGCTATTTCTAGGGCACTGGCTCCTCTTAGGGATCAGGTTGATAAGCTGGCGAAAAGCATCCCTGGGGTGTTCAGTGACCCAGATCTGGTGGTGGCAGGTCCAAGTAGCTCCCAGATGGGGAATAAAAGGGCCGTTAAGCATAACGCGGGGCACTTGGAAGGATTTGATAAACTTACGGAGACCTTCCTCAAGAGTGCACGAACGCTAAAACATGCACCCTGCCGGGAGGAGGAGGGGCCCGGAGAAAATTGCGACACTGTCACCACTATTGTAGACCCCGACGGCGGGTTTCCCTTAGAGGGAGAGGGTGTATCGGAGGACGATTTCTCCTCCGATGAGGATAAGGACTCAGGGCGTCCCTGGTGTCCAGAGTCCCACTCCTCTCAGTCCCCGGTTGGGGACGGGGTCCACTCGGACATGTTCGAGCCTACCCAAATTTACCATCCTAGGTCGGCAGAGTGGACACCTGACGCCAAAGTGGCAGAGTATGTGGTGGGGAAAATCCATCAACCCCTTGAAAGGGAGGTCAGGAATAGGATGAGGGGAGAATGCCCCAGGCCCTCAATGAAGGGGAAGGTGGCACACACGCCTGAAATTGATGAGAAACTATGTACCTTTTTCTCCAAGTATATGAGGGATCCCAAGAAAGGTATTGATAGGTCTTGGACGTGGTAGGGCCCTTGACCCAAATTATTCAATTGACGGAGCGTTCCAAAGAGTCAGGATCCCCTTTGTCCACGGATATTGTGGCTGGTTGGGCGCACAACCCTAAACCCTAAAACACTACCCCTCCACTACCCAAACACCACTGCACTACCCTAAACCCTAAAACACTACCCCCAGCACGACACCCTACACTACCCAAACATAACTGCACTACCCTAAACCCTAAAACACTACCACCAGCACGACTCCCTACACTACCCAAACACCACTGCACTACCCTAAACCCTAAAACACTACCCCCAGCACGACTCCCTACACTACCCAAACACCACTGCACTACACTAAACCCTAAATATACCCCCAGCATGACCTCCCACACTACACAAACACCACTGCACTACCCTAAACCCTAAAACACTACCCCCAGCACGACCCCCTACACTACCCAAACACCACTGCACTACCCTAAACCCTAAAACACTAACCCCAGCATGACCCCCTACACTACCCAAACACCACTGCACTACCCTATACCCTAAAACACGACCCCTACACTACACAAACACGACTGCACTACCCTAAAACACTACCCACAGCATGACCCCTTCACTACACAAACACCACTGCACTGCCCTAAACCCTAAAACACTACCCCAGCACTACCCCTACACTACCCAAACACCACTGCACTAACATAAACCCTAAAACACTACCCCCAGCACAACCCCTACACTACACAAACACCACTGCACTACCCTAAACCCTAAAACACTACCCCCAGCCCGACCCCCTACACTACTCAAACACCACTGCACTACCCTAAACCCTAAAACACTACCCCAGCACGACCCCTACACTACCCATACACCACTGCACTACCCTAAACCCTAAAACACTACCCCCAGCACGACCCTCTACACTACTGCACTACCCTAAACCCTAAAACACTACCCCCAGCACGACCCCTACACTACCCAAACACCACTGCACTACCCTAAACCCTAAAACACTACCCCCAGCACGACCCCCTACACCACCCAAACACCACTGCACTACCCTAAACCCTAGAAAAGAAACCCCACCCCATGCCCAATCCCCCTTACCTCTCACTCCTCATGGTTCCTCTCTCCTCGTGGTTCCTGCTTCATATCATCTCTGAGGGGCGGTGCACGTCGTTGTGAGGAAACGGAACAGCCTCTGTTTCCTTGCAATGACATGGATCGTCTACATGTTTTTTAGAACGCATGGTCATTTACCATACATACCTTTACAACAAAATTTGTTGTAAAGGCATGCGTGGTAAATGACCATGCATTCTAAAAAAATGCGTAGTAATGACTTCGTGATGTACAACGCATGCGTGGTAATGCATGCATTGTAATGGTATCGCAAAGTAAAAAAGTCGTTGTAACGGCTGTTTACCGATCGAAGCTGGCCCCTGTTCTTCAGTGAGACGTTTATTTGATTAATTTGGAGGAAGGAATGTGGTTTTTACCGAAAAGTGCATTCCCGGCTGTTGTATTGTGAAAGTGTCCGCGTGGCCTGGTTTCACTTCCGGTGAGAGAGTGGAAGAGTCTGTTTGGATCTAAAGGAGTTCTGTTGTTGGACGGGGCCGGCGCGACATGTCATCAGAAAACATAGCTAATGGAAAGCGTCCTCCCTGAAGTGTGGAGCAGTGCCATGAGAGGTCAACGAGTGTGCGTCCCACCGCAGTATGACCGTACCACGTGACCCATGTGCCGCCTCCAGGTTACGGGAGGCAGAAGCGGCATCGCAGGTCCTCTTGAAGACCGTTGTAGCACTAATTCTACATTTTGGTACTAGGGCATTTTAACTTCGTTGTTCCTGCCAGATACAAAGAGAAGATCCTGTGTTATTCAGTGCCCTCGTTACCTTTTTTGTGGGTTGTGGTGCTTGTCACTTCGCTGCCCCGCCAGTGCACATGACTGGGCACCCCACCTCGTGTGCCATCTGCAGGGCCTCTGCCCTCGGATCACTGGTTTCGGTTTCTGGAGTGGCAACATAAACAGTTGCTCCCAAAGGACTAGCCTGAACACTTAGGTGAATATCCCCTGCACCATCATTCCACGGAAATTCTTTCCTAGCTCTCCCACGTCAATGAGCATGGGTCCGCTCGCGACACCGTATGACGTCATCGGAGCAATAAGAGGACCTCGTCGGCGTGCTGACGTCAGTTCCACCCATTTTTTCCGTGCCACCGAGGCAAACAGGGGACCGAGACATTTTCACATGTATACATAGTATAATAAATATATATATATTCACTGAAAAAACCATAGGTTTCAGGCACGTTATAGTTAGAAATTAGCATTTAAAAACCTTAGAAATTCACTGAAAAAACCATAGGTTTCAGGCACGTTATAGTTAGAAATTAGCATTTAAAAAACATTAGAAATTCACTGAAAAAACTATAGGTTTCAGGGGCGTTATAGTTAGTTGGACATTTCACTCGTACAAAACCTTAGAAATTCCCCCGTTATAGTTAGTTCAGCTAACTATAACTCGCGCACCCGCAATGCACTGCTGATGACGTCACATATTACATCATTCATGACATGGTCAGTGACATCACTCATGACATCACTGATGACATCTCAAATGACATCACTGATGACATCATCCAGTGAATGTGTGTTTTTCTGAAAATTAAATATGTTTTATATATGTATATCTCAAGGTCGATGGAAGAATAAATGGGTATATAAGTGTCTAAATGGATGATTTTTTTGTAAAATTGATTGTATAACTGACTAAGTGTATCTTAGTGAATACATGCGTTAGTGAGTAATGTTTAAATATGAAAATATCTGTATCAGTCTCTCACTTTGTGTATAAGTGGCTGCATGGGTTGGTGAGTAGCTACATGAGTGTCTATATGGGTTATTAGTTGGTTTTTTGAGTATCATGATTGGCCTGGAATCCACCCTGGTCAAGGAGTGCAGGGACTTACCACTAGTAGCAACTCGTCCTATCCCTGCACTCCTTTATGCAGATGATGCGGTCCTGATGGCCCGTACGCCCCTCGGTCTCCAAAGGGTAGTAACTTCCTTTACAAATTTTATGGCTAATCTGGGTCTCACAATTAATTGTACAAAAACGTTCTCAATGAACTGTGGGATCGGGTCAAATAAAAAGAAAAAAACCATTTTTATTAATACTAAGGCATTAGAGAATACTAGTACTTTTTCTTATCTAGGGATTTTATTTGAACAATCAGGTTCCTGGAGTCGGGCAATTAAAGCCAGAAGGCTGTTATTTATCAAATCGCTGATGGCATTAACAAATTTTAGTAGGAAACTAGGCAGACGTTCTCCTGGGGAATTGTTGCGTATCTACAGGGCAAAATGTGTCGCTATTGCCACTTATGGAGCAGGTATCTGGGGTTATGCTAATGTCAATTCACTGCAGATAGCAGAAAATATTTTTTTCAGGTTTCTTTTGGCAGTGCTGGACAGTACGTCAACATTCATCTGTCATACAGAACTTGGCATGCCATACCTAGAAGATGTGATTAAGCTCCAGCCTGTTCTCCTTTGGCACAGGATTTGGACTACTGATGAGTCCGATTTTAATCGCCATATTCTGAAGGATGCACTGGGAATTGACGGGGTCAAATATATAAGATGGCTAGAATATGTTAAAACATTTTTATTTCAAATAGGCCATCCAGAATACTATAATGACCCCTATACTATGTGTAGCGTGCCTAGGAAGGATTTTAAAGGTAGTTGTATGTTATTCCTTAGTGAAACCAGAACTATGATTGAAATGGGTAAAACTACGGTGATAGCACATCACCTTACTTTGACATCGGTAACTATACAACCGTATATTCTGTTAATTACTAGAGACTATGACAGATTCCTGTTAACACGTTTTAGGCTGAATACATTGCACAGATCGTTAAGTTTTCCCGAAGTTAATGATTGGTCGAGAACACTTTGTAATTGCCCATGTGATGACATGTCCGCCCAGTCATCTATACATATATTGTTCTTTTGCACATTCTATTCTATACCTAGGAAAATATGGATTATCCCTGTGCTAAAAAGATTGGGATTGAGACAATGTCGCCCAGCATTCCTAGCGTTGCAATCTCTGGATAATGTATTTACCATTGCTTCTGTTATTGCCTTTTTAAAAAATGTTTTTAAATTTCGCACATCAATTTTGATATGATTTTTAAATGTTTTTAGCTTTTGTGTATAGTTTCTCATTATGATTGTGGAATTTTTGTGTGATTCATCAATTGTGCTTTTATGGTTATCTTTCTCATAGTAACCGAATAAAGTTCTTTGAAACTGAAACTGAGTATCAGTATGAGTGTCTGAGTGTCTGTATGGTTTGGTGGGGGATATTACTTAGTGCATAGATGCATGAATGAGTGACTCACTGTTTGTATGTGTTGAAGACAGCATGTGTGCAGGACTGTATAGGTGGATGAGTATGTGTATGGGTGTGTTAGTGAGTGAATGACTGTCTCAATAGTGTCTTTATGAGTAACTACATATGTTTTAAACTAGTATATGTGAGTATTGGTGTATATAAGTGAGTATATGTGAGAGTGAGAGATTGGAAGAGTTCCTGTACAAATAAGTAGGTGTTTCTATAAGTGATTGTTTAAGAGAGTAAGTATGTGTAAGTTTCTGTAGAAGTAAGTGTGGTAGTGTGTGTATAACTGTATATGCAAGTAAATGGATGTTTGATACTTTGTTTGCATGTGTGACTATGTGTGTGAGTAACTCTATGGATGAGTGGCGGTGTGTAACAGGATGTATAGGTGTATGAGTACATATGATGAGTGAGTACATGTATGAGTGACTCTATAGGGACTGTTGGTGAATGAGTGGATGTGTGTGTAGATCTTGGAATTACTGAATAGGTGTGTTGTAACTGGTATTGGTATGTCTATTGTTTTGAAAATGTTAGTTTGTATTTTTGAGTGTGTGTATCAAAGTTTATATTAGGGTGAGAGGAGGTCTGCCACTCTATCACAAGGATGATGTCATCAGTGATGTCATCAGTGATGTCATTTGAGATGTCATCAGTGATGTCATGAGTGATGTCACTGACCATGTCATGAGTGATGTAATATGTGACGTCATCAGCAGTGCATTGCGGGCGCGTGAGTTATAGTTAGCTGAACTACCTATAACGGGGGAATTTCTATGGTTTTGTACGAGTGAAATGTCCAACTAACTATAACGCCCCTGAAACCTATGGTTTTTTCAGTGAATTTCTAAAGTTTTTTAAATGCTAATTTCTAACTATAACGTGCCTGAAACCTATGGTTTTTTCAGTGAATATATATATATATATATATATATATATATATATATATATATATATATATATATATATATATATATATATATATATATTATCTACTGGCGGTCGCCAGTAGATAGTTATAGTTAAGACCTAGTTTCCATAGGAAAAGCGTTTTTTATTTTCCCAATAACTTTGGCGCCGGATGACGAATCATCGCGAAATTTTCAAAACTAGTGAGGCGCTCTGGTCAGCTCCTGTCTTGAAAGTTTCGGGCTGATTCGGCAAGCGGGGGCCGAGAAAAAAGGGGGGTCCCAAAACGTGTTTTCGCCATGTTAATTCCCATAGGAAACTTTAGACACGGCTACAGCCCGAACTGCTGAACGGAATTACACCACATTTGGCAAAAAGGTAGTGCTTGGTTCAGAAAGCGTCCTTTTTTAAATGGTGTAAATCCGTTCAGTAGTTGTGGAGAAAATCCAAAAATAGAGGTAAAAGAATCAATTTCCCATAGGAAACTTTAGACACGGTTACAGCCAAAACTGCTGAACGGAATTACACCAAATTTGGCAAAAAGATAGTGCTTGGTTCAGAAAGTTCCCTTTTTTTAAATGGTGTAAATCCGTTCAGTAGTTCCTTAGAAATTAAAAATAAAAGTTTCGATATCTATGGCCGCGGTGGATCCGCGCACCCTCCCGATCACGAGCTTCATGCTAATTGGCTGTCAACACTCCAAACCAGAAAGTGTTGGCAGCCATCTTGTGCCTCGGTAACCGAGGCACAAAAAATGAAAAACTAAGGCGCAATACAAGAAAAGGGGGCAGGGTAGAAACACCCTGATCCCCTAGGCCTGCTCAGGGGGTCCCACAAGGACCCCCAGGACCCAAAAAAGCATGTTTTTTAAAAAAAAATCGGCCGAATTTGCGCTGGGTGCGCGAATCCGGCCGTGAAAATAAAAAAAAAATGAAGCGCGGGCTCCCGTGCTTCGTTTAATTGATGCCCCCGGGTGGGCCAGGTCCCGGGGGCAGTAAAAATATGTGTGGGGGTGCCCCAATCCCCCCCACACTGCCCCAGGGACCGCCACCCCCGGGGCTTTGCAACAATATTTGCGGGGGCCCACGGCTCCGCAGCCCGGGACCGCCACCCCCGGGGCTTTCATCAATTATAATCGCGGGGCACACTGCCCCCCGCAGCCCGGGGACCGCCACCCCCGGGGCTTCTTTTTAAAAAAAATATATATACCTGTGTGGGGGGGCTCGAGCCCCCTCCACATGCCCCGGGGACCGCCACCTCCCCAGGGCACGAATATTTAAATTTGGGGGTCCGTAACGGACCCCCGAGCCCTGGGGACCACCACCTCCCCGGGGCTGTGCAAGTAAAGGGAGGGGGGCCGCGTGGCCCCCCTCCTGGAGCCTGTGATGGCCCTGGGGACCGCCACCCCCCAGTGCCGGCTCCTGCAGTGTCCCGGGGTGCCCACCCCCGGTACACTGCTGTTTGCTATGGCAGGACGGAAGCCTCGTGGCTCCCGTCCTGCCATAGCAAACTTGCTTTGGATTTTGGAAGAGAGAGCAGGAAACCTGCTCTTTCTTCCAAAATCTAAAGCAGATTGCTTTTCCACATGGGGAGCTGCATGTTAGCAGCTCCCCATGTGGAAAAGCAATGCCGGATCCTGCAGGACGCGGGGAGCCGGCGGGACCGTGGGGGCATTGGGGCTCCCCCCACGGTCCCCAACAGATAGGGCCTGCCCCGGGGGATGGAGTCCCTGGGGCTAGTAGTGGCCCTGGAGGGGGGCTACGCGGCCTCCCTCCCCAAAATAAAAAAAAAAAGGCCGGCCCCGGGGGATGGGGTCCTCGGGGCAATAGAGGCCTCAGGAGGGGGGCCATGCAGCCCCCCTCCTTAAAAGATTTTAAAAATGTGGCCATGCCCCGGGGGATGGGGTCCCCGGGGCCAGAATTGGCCACAGGAGGGGGGCCACGCGGCCCCCTTCCCGGTCAGTTTTTTTTTTTTTTTTTTTTTAAAAAAGGGGTCAGGCCCTGGGGGATGGGGTCCCCCGGGCCCAAAAAAGGAAAAAAGAAGGGGGGCCACACAGCCCCCCTTCTAAAAAAGAAAAGAAAAAAGACACAATCGTGCCTCAGGCCCCGCCCCTCCCTTCACCACTCTGCAAACGCGCCCTGTGGCGCATTTTAAATTGGGGCATTAATTCCCCTTGAATACTGGGGGACCCTGAGGCCAACTAGCCCACCAGGTACCTCCAGTGCGCGCCACAGGTCTGCGTTGCAGAGAGGTGGTGCAGGCCACGCCCTTTTTACACCTCTCTGCAACGCAGCTCTGTGGCGCTTACTGGAGGTACCTGGTGGGCTAGTTGGACCCCAGGGACCCTCAGGATTCAATGCACAGTCTCATTCGAGCTTCCCATTGGTGGGTGTGCAATATGAAAATGGCGAAGTGGGTTCAGCGTTTGCACACACTGTCTCTGTTCAAGCCTCTGAAGAGAAGCATATGGAGCTTCGAAACGCGTCAGGCATTTCCATTACGGAGCAGCTTCTACATGCGGATCCTCGTCCCTGCCTATCATAAACAAACCTGTTGATCGAGTGCTACTCACCAGGTGGACAACCTTTGGAGCAGAATATATATATATATATATATATATATATATATATATATATATATATATATATATATATATATATATATATATCTACTGGCGGTCGCCAGTAGATAGTTATAGTTACAACCTATTATCCATAGGAAATCCGCGACATTCTATTTGAAATAACTCTCTTGCCGGTTGACGTATCTTCGCAAAATTTTCAAACTTTGTGGCCCGCTCCGGTCCGCTCCTACCCTGAAAGCCTCGGGGGATTCGTCAAGCGGGGGCCGAGAAAAAGGGGGTCCCAAAACGCGTTTTCCCCATGCAATTTTCCATAGGAAACTTTAGACACGGCTACAGCCCGAACTGCTGAACGGAATTACACCAAATTTGGCAAAGAGGTAGTTCTTGGTTCAGAAAGAACCCTTTTTGTTAAATGGTGTAAATCCGTTCAGTAGTTGCTGAGAAAATCAAAAGTAAAAGATAGTGATATCTATGGCCGAGTAGGGTCCGCGTACCCTCCCGATCACGAGCTGCATGTTAATTGGCTGTCAGCTGGCTGTCAACATTCCGATTCAGGAAATGTTGGCAGCCATTTTGTCCCTCGGTAGAACCGAGGGACAGAAACAAGTGCGCAAAGCGCACAAAGGGGGCAGGGTAGAAACACCCTGACCCCTAGGTTTGCTCAGGGGTCCCACAAGGACCCCCTGGGCAAAAAAAAAAAAATTTTTAAATCGGCAGGATGCGCTCAGGGTGCGCGAATCCTGCCGAGCAATCGAAGCGCGGTCTTCCGCGCTCCATTGTATTTTGCCCCCGGGTGGCCCAAGTCCCGGGGGCATGGTGGGGGGTTAATTTTATGTGTGGGGGCCTCAAAGGGCCCCCAAGCCCGGGGACCGCCACCCCCCGGGCTTTTTTAAATGGTGCGGGAGGGCTCTGAGCCCTCCCGCAGCCCCGAGGACCACCACCTCCCCGGGGCTTTTTTATAAAATTGAAAAACCTGTGTGGGGGGCTCCAGCCCCCACACGCCCGGGACCGCCACCTCCCGGGGCACTAAACATTTAAATATGGGGGTCCGTTACGGACCCCAGAGCCTCGGGGACCACCACCTCCCCGGGGCTGTGCAATTTAAGGGAGGGGGCCGCGCGGCCCCCTCCTGGAGCCCTTGATGGCCCTGGGGACCGCCACCCCCAGGGCCGGCTCCTGCAGTGTCCCGGGGTGCCTACCCCGGGACACTGTAGTTGCTATGGCAGGACGGGAGCCTCGCGGCTCCCGTCCTGCCATAGCAAACTGCTTTGGATATTGGAAGAGAGAGCAGGAAACCTGCTCTCTCTTCCAATATCCAAAGCCGATTGCTTTCCACATGGGGAGCTGCATCTTAGCAGCTCCCCATTTGTAAAAGCAATGCCGGCTCTCAAGGGACGCGGGAGCCGGCGGGACTGTGGGGGCTTGGGGACCCCCCACAGTCCCCAACGGAGAAGGGCCAGCCCCGGGGATGGGGTCCCGGGGCAAGTAGTGGCCCGGGAGGGGGCCACGCGGCCCCCTCCCCAAAGTTTAAAAAAATTAAAAAAAAAAAAAAAGGGTATGGCCGGCCCCGGGGATGGGGTCCCTGGGGCCTTAAATGGCCAGAGGAGGGGGCCACGCAGCCCCTCCAAAGAATAAAAATAAAAATAGAGGCCATGCCCCGGGGATGGGGTCCCGGGGCCAATACAGGCCCAGGGAAGGGGGCCACGCGGCCCCCTTCCCGTTTTTTTTAAATTTTAATTAAAAAAAGGGGTAAGGCCCTGGGGGATGGGGTCCCAAGGGCCCAAAAACAGGAAAAAGTAAGGGGGCCACACAGCCCCCTTCAGGGACAAAAAACAACCAAAAAAACGATTGGGCCCGCAGGCCCCGCCCCTTCCTTCACCACTCTGCAAACGCGCCCCCTGGCGCGTTTGCAGAGAGGCGAATTCCCCTTGAATACTGGGGGTCCCTGGGGGCCAACTAGCCCACCAGGAACCTCCAGTATGCACCAGGGAGCTGCGTTGCAGAGAGGTGTACAGAGGCCACGCCCCTTTTACACCTCTCTGCAACGCAGCTCTGTGGCGCTTTTGGATATACCTGTTGGGCTAGTTGGCCCCCAGGGACCCTCAGGATTCAAGGGGAGTTAATCCCCCGACTTAAAACGCGCCACGGGGCGTGTTTGCACAGTGGTGAAGGGAGGGCGGGGCTTCAGGTGACATCTGTGCAAACGCGCCCCGTGGCGCGTTTTAAATTGGGGATTAAATCCCCTTCAATCCTGAGGGTCCCTGGGGCCAACTAGCCCAACAGGTACATCCAGAAAGCGCCACAGAGCTGCGTTGTAGAGAGGTGTAAAAGGGGTGTGGCCTCTCTACACGTCTCTGCAACGCAGCCCCCTGGCGCATATTGGAGGTTCCTGGTGGGCTAGTTGGCCCCTAGGGACCCTCAGGATTCAAGGGACTTAATCCCCCAACTTAAAATGCGCCACGGGGCGCGTTTGCACAGATGTCACCTCAGGCCCCACCCTCCCTTCACCATTGTGCAAATATTCTTCTAAAATCATCCGAAATACGAATTCCGATTTACTCACCTGTTATCAGGAGAGACCTCAGTGCTGCATCTTTCAGCCCAGTACTAATCCTGAAAAGTAATTTTAACCGTACTTACCAGTAACTTGAATTTCCTTCCATAGGATATCATTGCCTGCTTTTTGCTGAAAAAGTTTCTAAGTGTTGATTTTTGAAACATACAAATATTCCTCTAAAATCAGCCGAAATCCGAATTCTGATTTACTCAGCTGTTATCAGGAGAGACCTCAGTGCTGCATCTTTCAGCCCAGTACTGGTCCTGAAAAGTAATTTTAACCGTACTTACCGGTAACTTGAATTTCCTTCATAGGCTAACATTGACTGGTTTCACTTGGAAATTCTTCTAAGTGTGGAGTTTTGGAACTTTAAAATATTCCTCTAAAATCAGCCGAAATACGAATTCCGATTTACTCACCTGTTATCAGGAGAGACCTCAGTGCTGCATCTTTCAGCCCAGTACTGATCCTCAAAAGTAATTTTAACCGTACTTACCAGTAACTTGAATTTCCTTCCATAGGATATCATAGCCTGCTTTTTGCTGAAAAAGTTTCTAAGTGTTGATTTTTGAAACATACAAATATTCCTCTAAAATCAGCCGAAATCCGAATTCTGATTTACTCACCTGTTATCAGGAGAGACCTCAGTGCTGCATCTTTCAGCCCAGTACTGGTCCTGAAAAGTAATTTTAACCGTACTTACCAGTAACTTGAATTTCCTTCCATAGGCTAACATTGACTGGTTTCACTTGGAAATTCTTCTAAGTGTGGAGTTTTGGAACTTTATAATATTCCTCTAAAATCAACCAAAGTACGAATTCCAATTTACTCACCTGTTATCAGGAGAGAACCCAGTGCTGCATCTTTTAGCCCAGCACTGACCCTGAAAAGTAATTTTAACCGTACTTACCAGTAACTTATATTTTCTTCCATAGGAATCCATTGTCTGGTTTTTAGCAGAAAAGTTTCAAAGTGTCGATTTTCACAAACTACAAATATTCCTAAAAAATCGCCTGTATGACTTAAACGCATTCTTTCAACTGTTTACAGGAGATGCACCAGTGCTGGATCCAGGATCCAACACTGAGTAAGAAAAAGTAACGATAACAGTTTTTACCTTCTAAGTGAATTTCCTTCCATAGGATAACATTGGTGATTCTATGAGAAAAAGTTTCTAAGTGTCAACTTTTAAAGTACAATAATATTCCTTAAAAATCACGACTGTAACCAAAACGCTTTTACTCAACTGTTTACAGGAGATGTCCCAGGACTGAATCTAGGATCCAGTCCTGTGGTTAGAAAAGTAATCCATAAAGTAACTAATTGCATTTAACTAGAAATTCACATTGAGCTGAATGTTGCATTGTGTTTGAAAATGTGTTGCCCATTGCAACAACTGTAACTACTGTACTTAAAAGTCTATTGCCTATGTGCAAAGTATTTAAACTAAAGTAATTCATTCTGAGAAAGTATTTTTTGTAATGTAATGTATAATGTAATTACAATGTAATTTAAAAAATAAAATATGTAAAAAAATTGTTTCCCAAAATGTAGTAAATCAGTATGAAAAAAATGTATATAAAAATTAATACATTTAAAAATTGTCATTTACAAAACCTTTGAAATTCACTGAAAAAACCGTAGGTTTCAGACATGTTATAGTTACAAATTAGCATTTAAAAAACCTTTGAAATTCACTGAAAAAACCATAGGTTTCAGGGACGTTATAGTTACAAATTAGCATTTAAAAAACCTTTGAAATTCACTGAAAAAACCATAGGTTTTAGGGACAGTTATAGTTAGTTGGACATTGCACTCGTACAAAACCCGTGAAATTCCCCGTTATAGTTAGTCCAGCTAACTATAACTCGCGCCCCGCAATGCACTGCTGATGACGTCACATATTACATCACTCATGACATGGTCAGTGACATCACTGATGACATCACTGATGACATCTCAAATGACATCACTGATGACATCATCCATGTGATAATTTCATGCATCTTCTCACACCCTAATATAACCTTTGATACACCCACTCTAAATTACAGACTGCCATTCGCAAAACCATAGACACTCCAACACCAATAACTACATACCCACTCACTGATTCTTAGGTCTACACACACACATCCACTCACTCACCCGTACAGTCACTCATACTTATGGTCACTCAGTACAGGACTATCATATGCACTCATACTCCTATATAGACACTCAAACACCGCCACTCATCCATAGAGGTACTCACACACCTAGTCAGTCATGCAAATAATTAAACACACTACCATTTACTCACCTATACAGTTATACACACACCAGCTCACTTACTCATACAAATACTAGCACATTCTTACGCTCTTATACAATCACTGATACAAGCACACACTCATCCATACAGCCACTATCACAATCACTCACTCTCAGCTTATAGCTATTTATATACTCCAACACACATATATACTGCCTTTCACATATGTAGTTACTCACACATGTACCACTGGGACATACATTCACTCACTAACACACTCTTACACACACTTACCCACCCATACAGTCTATCACAGATGCACTCTTGAAACCATCCACCCAGTGAATCACCCACTCACACATCTATGCACAGAGTCTCACACACCCCTCCCACACAAACACTCAGGCACCCATACAGATACTCACACAAGCATTCAATAACTCATATAGACACTCATGTAGCTATTCACAAACACATGCAGCCACTTACACAGCAACAGACAGACGGCTACAGACATTCACCCAGTTTAGTCACTAACCCATGCATTCAGTAAGATACGTTAAATCACTCACTTATACAGTCAGTCATGCACCTACTAAATCATCCATACAGACACTTACACACCCACTCATTCTTCAATACGTCTTTTCCTATATATATTAAAAATATTTAAACTTTACAGAAACACACAGTCACTGGATGATGTCATCAGTGATGTCATTTGAGATGTCATCAGTGATGTCATCAGTGATGTCACTGACCATGTCATGAGTGATGTAATATGTGACGTCATCAGCAGTGCATTGCGGGGCGCGAGTTATAGTTAGCTGGACTAACTATAACGGGGGAATTTCACGGGTTTTGTACGAGTGCAATGTCCAACTAACTATAACTGTCCCTAAAACCTATGGTTTTTTCAGTGAATATATATATATATATATATATATATTCACTGAAAAAAACATAGGTTTCAGACAAGTTATAGTTAGAAATTAACATTTAAAAAACCTTTGAAATTCACTGAAAAAACCATAGGTTTTAAGGACAGTTATAGTTAGTTGGACATTTCACTCGTACAAAACCATAGAAATGCCCCCGTTATAGTTAGTTCAGCTAACTATAACTCGCGCCCCCGCAATGCACTGCTGATGACGTCACATATTACATCACTCATGACATGGTCAGTGACATCACTGATGACATCACTGATGACATCATCCAGTGACTGTGTGTTTCTGTAAAGTTTAAATATGTTTAATATATATAGGGAAAGGCGTATTGAAGAATGAGTGGGTGTATAAGTGTCTGAATGGATGATTTAGTACGTGCGTGACTGACTCTACAAGTGAGTGATTAAGCGTATCTTACTGAATGCATGGGTTAGTGACTAAACTGTGTGAATGTCTGTATCCGTCTGTTTGTTGGTGTGTAAGTGGATGCATGGATTTGCGAATAGCTACATGAGTGTCTATATGGGTTATTGATTGGTTCTCTGAGTATCTGTATGGCTGCCTGAGTGTTTGTGTGGGTGGGTGGTGTGTGTGTGACTCTGTACATAGATGTGTGAGTGGGTGATTCACTGGGTGCATGATTTCAAGAGTGCATCTGTGATGGACTGCTTGGGTGGGTGAGTGTGTGTATGGGTGTGTTAGTGAGTGAATGTATATCTCAGTGGTACATGTGCGAGTAACTACATATGTAAAAGGCAGTATATATGTGTGTTAGAGTATTTAAATGGGTGTAAGTGAGAGTGTGTGATTGTGAGAGTGGCTGTATGGATGCGTGTGTGCTTGTATCAGTTATTGTATAAGAGCGTAAGAATGTGCTAGTATTTGTATGAGTAAGTGAGCTGGTGTGTGTATAACTGTATAGGTGAGTAAATGGGTGTGTGATTAATTTTTTGCATGACTGACTAGGTGTGTGAGTACCTCTATGGATGAGTGGCGGTGTGTGAGTGTTTATATAGGTGTATGAGTGCATATGATAGTTCTGTACTGAGTGACTGTAAGTATGAGTGACTGTACGGGTGAGTGAGTAGATGTGTGTGTGTGTAGACCTAAGAATCAGTGAGTGGGTATGTAGTTATTGGTATTGGAGTGTGTATGGTTTTGAGAATGGCAGTCTGTAATTTAGAGTGGGTGTATCAAAAGTTATATTAGGGTGTGAGAAGATGCATGAAATTATCACATGGATGATGTCATCAGTGATGTCATTTGAGATGTCATCAGTGATGTCATCAGTGATGTCACTGACCATGTCATGAGTGATGTAATATGTGACGTCATCAGCAGTGCATTGCGGAGCGCGAGTTATAGTTAGATGAACTAGCTATAACGGGGGAATTTCTATGGTTTTGTGCGAGTGAAATGTCCAACTAACTATAACTGTCCCTAAAACCTATGGTTTTTTCAGTGAATTTCAAAGGTTTTTTAAATGCTAATTTCTAACTATAACTTGTCTGAAACCTATGGTTTTTTCAGTGAATTTCAAAGGTTTTTAAATGCTAATTTCTAACTATAACGTGCCTGAAACCTATGATTTTTAAGTGAATTTCAAAGGTTTTTAAATGCTAGTTTCTAACTATGCCTACAGAGGACATGTGAAGAAAGAAGAAAAAACGCACAGAAAGAAGCAAAAGATGTGCAGAAAGAACCAACAGAGGAGCAGAAAGAGGCCTTGTTGCAAAATCATCCTGTGCCCACAACTTTTTCAGACGGGTACTGGTGGTAACTGACTCTGACTAACCTGAGCCAGTGCTATGCTAAAAGACACTTAGAATACAGTGAAAATACCTACATACACTAGGGAACACTATGCGTTGGGGTACCCCTGTGATTAGCATGACCTCCTCTGTAAGTCCCTAGTACATAATAGGGCAGGGGGATTAAAACTACCTCTTAAAACGCGCTACAGGGCGCGTTTGCACAGTGGTGAAGGGAGGGGGGCCTGAGGTGACATGTGTGCAAACGCGCCCCGTGGCGCGTTTTAAGTTGCGGGATTAAGTCCACTTGAATCCTGAGGGTCCCTGGGGCCCAACTAGCCCCCCAGGTACCTACAGTTAGGACCACAGAGCTGAGTTGCAGAGAGGCGTTCCGTGGCCACGCACCTTTTTTCACCTCTCTGCAACGCAACTCTGTTGTGCCTACTGAAGGTACCTGGTGGGCTAGTTGGCCCCCAGGGTCCCTCAGGATTCAAAGGGAATTAATTCCCCAACTTAAAACGCACCACAGGGCGTGTTTGCGCACATGTCAACTGAGGCCCCGCCCCCTCCCTTCACCACTGTGCAAACGCGCTCGTGGCGCGTTTTAAGTTGGGGGATTAGGTCACCTTGAATCCTGAGGGTCCCTGGGGCCCAACTAGCCCACCAGGTACTTCCAGTAAGCACCACAGGCCTGCGTTGCAACGCCTGTAACAAATTGTGCAGTTGTGTTTAGGTAGTGAAGAGGGTCGTGCTGGGGGTAGTGTTTGAGGGTTTAGGGTAGTGCAGTGGTGTTTGTGTAGTGTAGGGGGTCATGCTGGGGGTAGATTTAGGGTTTAGGGTAGTGCAGTGGTGTTTGGGTAGTGTAGGGAGTTGTGCTGGGGGAGTGTTTTAGGGTTTAGGGTAGTGCAGTGGTGTTTGGGTAGTGTAGGGGGTCGTGCTGGGGGTAGTGTTTTAGGGTTTAGGGTAGTGCAGTGGTGTTTGGGTAGTGTAGGGGGTCGTGCTGGGGGTAGTGGTTTAGGGTAGTGCAGTGGTGTTTGAGTAGTGTAGGGGGTACTGCTGGGGGTAGTGTTTTAGGGTTTAGGGTAGTGCAATGGTGTTTGGGTAGTGTAGGGGGTACTGCTGGGGGTAGTGTTTTAGGGTTTAGGGCAGTGCAGTGGTGTTTGGGTAGTGTAGGGGGTACTGCTGGGGGTAGTGTTTTAGGGTTTAGGGTAGTGCAGTGGTGTTTGGGTAGTGTAGGGGATCGTGCTGGGGGTAGTTTTTTAGGGTTTAGGGTAGGGCAGTGGTGTTTGTGTAGTGTAGGGGGTAGTGTTTTAGGGTTTAGGGTAGTGCAGTTGTGTTTGTGTAGTGTAGGGGGTCGTGCTGGGGGTAGTGTTTTAGGCTTTAGGGTAGTGCAGTGGTGTTTGTGTAGTGTAGGAGGTCGTGTTTTAGGGTTTAGGGTAGTGCAGTGGTCTTTGGGTAGTGTAGGGAGTCGTGCGGGGGGTAGTGTTTTAGGGTTTAGGGTAGTGCAGTGGTCATTGGGTAGTGTAGGGGGTCATGCGGGGGGGTAGTATTTTAGGGTTTAGGGCAGTGTAGTGGTGTTTGGGTAGTGTAGGGGGTCGTGCTGGGGGAGTGTTTTAGGGTTTAGGGTAGTGCAGTGGTGTTCGGGTAGTGTAGGGGGTCGTGCTGGGGGAGTGTTTTAGGGTTTAGGGCAGTGCAGTGGTGTTCGGGTAGTGTAGGGGGTCGTGCTGGGGGAGTGTTTGAGGGTTTAGGGCAGTGCAGTCGTGTTCGGGTAGTGTAGGGGGTCATGCTGGGGGAGTATTTTAGGGTTTAGGGTAGTGCAGTGGTGTTCGGGTAGTGTAGGGGGTCATGCTGGGGGTAGTGTTTTTGGGTTTAGGGCATTGCAGTGGTGTTCGGGCAGTGTAGGGGGTCATGCTGGGGGTGGTGTTTTAGGGTTTAGGGCAGTGCAGTGGTGTTCGGGCAGTGTAGGGGGTCGTGCTGGGGGTGGTGTTTCAGGGTTTAGGGCAGTGCAGTGGTGTTCGGGCAGTGTAGGGGGTCGTGCAGGGGGTGGTGTTTCAGGGTTTAGGGCAGTGCAGTGGTGTTCAGGCAGTGTAGGGGGTCATGCAGGGGGTGGTGTTTCAGGGTTTAGGGCAGTGGTGTTCGGGCAGTGTAGGGGGTCGTGCTGGGGGTGGTGTTTCAGGGTTTCGGGCAGTACAGTGGTGTTCGGGCAGTAAAGGGGGTCGTGCTGGGGGTGGTGTTTCAGGGTTTTGGGCAGTGCAGTGGTGTTCGTGCAGTGTAGGGGGTCGTGCGGGGGTGGTGTTTCAGGGTTTAGGGCAGTGCAGTGGTGTTCGGGCAGTGTAGGGGGTCGTGCACGGTTGTGGTGTTTCAGGGTTTAGGGCAGTGCAGTGGTGTTCGGGCAGTGTTGGGGGTCGTGCTGGGGGTGGTGTTTCAGGGTTTAGGGCAGTGCAGTGGTGTTCGGGCAGTGTAGGGGGTGGTGCAGGGGGTAGTGTTTCAGGGTTTAGGGCAGTGCAGTGGTGTTCGGGCAGTGTAGGGGGTGGTGCAGGGGGTGGTGTTTCAGGGTTTAGGGCAGTGCAGTGGTGTTTGGGCAGTATAGGGGGTTGTGCAGGGGATGGTGTTTCAGGGTTTAGGGCAGTGCAGTGGTGTTCGGGCAGTGTAGGGGGTCGTGCTGGGGCTGGTGTTTCAGGGTTTAGGGCAGTGCAGTGGTGTTCGGGCAGTGTAGGGGGTCGTGCTGGGGCTGGTGTTTCAGGGTTTAGGGCAGTGCAGTGGTGTTCGGGCAGTGTAGGGGGTCGTGCTGGGGCTGGTGTTTCAGGGTTTAGGGCAGTTCAGTGGTGTTCGGGCAGTGTAGGTGGTCGTGCTGGGGCTGGTGTTTCAGGGTTTAGGGCAGTGCAGTGGTGTTCGGGCAGTGTAGGGGGTCTTGCTGGGGCTGGTGTTTCAGAGTCTAGGGCAGTGCAGTGGTGTTCGGGCAGTGTAGGGGGTTTTGCTGGGGCTGGTGTTTCAGGGTTTAGGGCAGTGCAGTGGTGTTCGGGCAGTGTAGGGGGTCGTGCTGGGGGTGGTGTTTCAGGGTTTAGGGCAGTGCATTGGTGTTCGGGCAGTGTAGGGGGTCATGCTGGGGCTAGTGTTTCAGGATTTAGGGCAGAGCAATGGTGTTCAGGCAGTGTAGGGGTTGTGCTGGAGGTGGTGTTTCAGGGTTTAGGGCAGTGCAGTGGTGTTCGGGCAGTGTAGGGGGTCGTGCAGGGCGTGGTGTTTCAGGGTTTAGGGCAGTGCAGTGGTGTATGCCCAGTGTAGGTGGTCTTGCTGGGGGTGGTGTTTCAGGGTTTAGTGCAATGGTGTTCGGGCAGTGTAGGGAGTCTTGCTGGGGGTGGTGTTTCAGGGTTTAGGGCAGTGCAGTGGTATTCGGGCAGTGTAGGGGGTCTTGCTGGGGCTGGTGTTTTGGGGTTTAGGGCAGTGCAGTGGTGTTCGGGCAGTGTAGGGGGTTGTGCTGCGGCTAGTGTTTCAGGGTTTAGGGCAGTGCAGTGGTTTTCGGGCAGTGTAAGTGGTTGTGCTGGGGCTGGTGTTTCAGGGTTTAGGGCAGTGCAGTTGTGTTCGGGCAGTGTAGGGGGTCGTGCTGGGGCTGGTGTTTCAGGGTTTAGGGCAGTGCAGTGGTTTTCGGGCAGTGTAGGCGGTCGTGCTGGGGCTGGTGTTTTAGGGTTTAGGGCAGTGCAGTGGTATTCGGGCAGTGTACGGGGTCGTCCTGGGGCTGGTGTTTCAGGGTTTAGGGCAGTGCAGTGGTGTTCAGGCAGTGTAGGGGGTCGTGCTGGGGGTGGTGTTTCAGGGTTTAGGGCAGTGCAGTGGTGTTCGGGCAGTGTAGGGGTCGTGCTGGGGTGGTGTTTCAGGGTTTAGGGCAGTGCAGTGGTGTTCGGGTAGTGTAGGGGGTCGTGCTGGGGGTGGTGTTTCAGGGTTTAGGGCAGTGCAGTGGTGTTCGGGCAGTGTAGGGGGTCATGCTGGGGCTAGTGTTTCAGGATTTAGGGCAGAGCAATGGTGTTCAGGCAGTGTAGGGGTTGTGCTGGAGGTGGTGTTTCAGGGTTTAGGGCAGTGCAGTGGTGTTCAGGCAGTGTAGGGGGTCGTGCAGGGAGTGGTGTTTCAGGATTTAGGGCAGTGCAGTGGTGTTCGCCCAGTGTAGGTGGTCTTGCTGGGGGTGGTGTTTCAGGGTTTAGTGCAGTGGTGTTCGGGCAGTGTAGGGAGTCTTGCTGGGGGTGGTGTTTCAAGGTTTAGGGCAGTGCATTGGTATTCGGGCAGTGTAGGGGGTCTTGCTGGGGCTGGTGTTTCGGGGTTTAGGGCAGTGCAGTTGTGTTCGGGCAGTGTAGGGGGTTGTGCTGGGGCTAGTGTTTCAGGGTTTAGGGCAGTGCAGTGGTTTTCGGGCAGTGTAGGCAGTCGTGCTGGGGCTGGTGTTTCAGGGTTTAGGGCAGTGCAGTGGTGTTCGGGCAGTGTAGGGGGTCGTGCTGGGGGTGGTGTTTCAGGGTTTAGGGCAGTGCAGTGGTGTTCGGGCAGTTTAGGGGGTCGTGAAGGGGTTGGTGTTTCAGGGTTTAGTGCAGTGGTGTTTGGGTAGTGTAGCGGGTCGTGCTGGGGCTGGTGTTTTAGGGTTTAGGGCAGTGCAGTGGTTTTCGGGCAGTGTAGGCTGTCGTGCTTGGACTGGTGTTTCAGGGTTTAGGGCAGTGCAGTGGTGTTCGGGCAGTGTACGGGGTTGTCCTGGGGCTGGTGTTTCAGGGTTTAGGGCAGTGCAGTGGTATTCGGGCAGTGTAGGGGGTCATGCTGGGGCTGGTGTTTCAGGGTTTTGGGCAGAGCAGTGGTGTTCGGGCAGTGTAGGGGGTCGTGCTGGGGGTGGCGTTTTAGGGTTGAGGGCAGTGCAGTGGTGTTCGGGCAGTGTAGGGGGTCTTGCTGGGGGTGGTGTTTCAGGGTTTGGGCAGTGGTGTTCGGGCAGTGTAGGGGGTCTTGCTGGGGGTGATGTTTCAGGGTTTAGGGCAGTGCAGTGGTGTTCGGGTAGTGTAGGGGGTCTTGCTGGGGGTAGTGTTTCAGGGTTTAGGGCAGTGCAGTGGTGTTAGTGCAGTGTAGGGGGTCGTGCTGGGGGTGGTGTTTCAGGGTTTAGGGCAGTGCAGTAGTGTTCGGGCAGTGTAGGGGGTTGTGCAGGGGTGGTGTTTCAGGGTTTAGGGCAGTGCAGTGGTGTTCAGGCAGTGTAGGGGTCGTGCTGGGGGTGGTGTTTCAGGGTTTAGGGCAGTGCAGTGGTCTTCAGGCAGTGTAGGGGGTCGTGCAGGGGGTGGTGTTTCAGGGTTTAGGGCAGTGCAGTGGTGTTCGGGTAGTGTAGGGGGTCTTGCTGGGGCTGGTGTTTCAGGGTTTAGGGCAGTGCAGTGGTGTTCGGGCAGTGTAGGGGGTCGTGCTGGGGGTGGTGTTTCAGGGTTTAGGGCAGTGGTGTTCGGGCAGTGTAGGGGGTCTTGCTGGGGGTGATGTTTCAGGGTTTAGGGCAGTGCAGTGGTGTTCAGGCAGTGTAGGGGGTCGTGCTGGGGCTGGTGTTTCAGGGTTTAGGGCAGTGCAGTGGTGTTCGGGCAGTGTAGGCGGTCGTGCTGGGGATGGTGTTTCAGGGTTTAGGGCAGTGCAGTAGTGTTCGGGCAGTGTAGGGGGTCATGCAGGGGGTGGTGTTTCAGAGTTTAGGGCAGTGCAGTGGTGTTCGGGCAGTGTAGGGGGTCGTGCTGGGGCTGGTGTTTCAGGGTTTAGGGCAGTGCAGTGGTGTTCGGGCAGTGTAGGGGGTCATCCTGGGGGTGGTGTTTCAGGGTTTAGGGTAGTGCAGTGGTGTTCAGGCAGTGTAGGGGGTCGTGCTGGGGCTGGTGTTTCAAGGTTTAGGGCAGTGCAGTGGTGTTCGGGCAGTGTAGGGGGTCGTGCTGGGGCTGGTGTTTTAGGGTTTTGCGCAGAGCAGTGGTGTTCGGGCAGTGTAGGGGTTCGTGCTGGGGGTGGTGTTTCAGGGTTTAGGGCAGTGCAGTGGTGTTCGGGCAGTGTAGGGGTCATGCTGGGGGTGGTGTTTTAGGGTTTAGGGTAGTGCAGTGGTGTTTGTGTAGTGTAGGAGGTCGTGTTTTAGGGTTTAGGGTAGTGCAGTGGTCTTTGGGTAGTGTAGGGGGTCGTGCAGGGTTGTGGTGTTTCAGGGTTTAGGGCAGTGCAGTGGTGTTCGGGCAGTGTAGGGGGTCGTGCTGGTGTGGTGTTTCAGGGTTTAGGGCAGTGCAGTGGTGTTCGGGCAGTGTAGGGGGTGGTGCAGGGGGTGGTGTTTCAGGGTTTAGGGCAGTGCAGTGGTGTTCGGGCAGTGTAGGGGGTGGTGCAGGGGGTGGTGTTTCAGGGATTAGGGCAGTGCAGTGGTGTTCGGGCAGTATAGGGGGTCGTGCAGGGGGTGGTGTTTCAGGGTTTAGGGCAGTGCAGTGGTGTTCGGGCAGTGTAGGGGGTTTTGCTGGGGCTGGTGTTTCAGGGTTTAGGGCAGTGCAGTGGTGTTCAGGCAGTGTAGGGGTTGTGCTGGAGGTAGTGTTTCATGGTTTAGGGCAGTGCAGTGGTGTTCGGGCAGTGCAGGGGGTCGTGCTGGGGGTGGTGTTTCAGGGTTTAGGGCAGTGCAGTGGTGTTCGGCCAGTGTAGGTGGTCTTGCTGGGGGTGGTGTTTCAGGGTTTAGTGCAGTGGTGTTCGGGCAGTGTAGGGAGTCTTGCTGGGGGTGGTGTTTCAGGGTTTAGGGCAGTGCAGTGGTATTCGGGCAGTGTAGGGGGTCTTGCTGGGGCTGGTTTTTCGGGGTTTAGGGCAGTGCAGTGGTGTTCGGGCAGTGTAGGGGGTTGTGCTGGGGCTAGTGTTTCAGGGTTTAGGGCAGTGCAGTGGTTTTCGGGCAGTGTAGGCTGTCGTGCTGGGGCTGGTGTTTCAGGGTTTAGGGCAGTGCAGTGGTGTTCAGGCAGTGTAGGGGGTCGTGCTGGGGCTGGTGTTTCAGGGTTTAGGGCAGTGCAGTGTTTTTCGGGCAGTGTAGGCGGTTGTGCTGGGGCTGGTGTTTCAGGGTTTAGGGCAGTGCAGTGGTGTTTGGGCAGTGTACGGGGTCATCCTGGGGCTGGTGTTTCAGGGTTTAGGGCAGTGCAGTGGTGTTCGGGCAGTGTAGGGGGTCGTGCTGGGGGTGGTGTTTCAGGGTTTAGGGCAGTGCAGTGGTGTTCGGGCAGTGTAGGGGGTCGTGCTGGGGGTGGTGTTTCAGGGTTTAGGGCAGTGCAGTGGTTTCGGGCAGTGTAGGGGGTCATGCTGGGGCTGGTGTTTCAGGGTTTAGGGCAGTGCAGTGGTGTTCGGGCAGTGTGGGGGGTCTTGCTGGGGGTGGTGTTTCAGGGTTTAGGGCAGTGCAGTGGTGTTCGTGCAGTGTAGGGGGTCGTGCTGGGGGGGGTGTTTCAGGGTTTAGGGCAGTGCAGTGGTGTTCGGGCAGTGTAGGTGGTCTTGCTGGGGGTGGTGTTTCAGGGTTTAGGGCAGTGGTGTTCGGGCAGTGTAGGGGGTCTTGCTGGGGGTGATGTTTCAGGGTTTAGGGCAGTGCAGTGGTGTTCAGGCAGTGTAGGGGGTCTTGCTGGGGGTAGTGTTACAGGGTTTAGGGCAGTGCAGTGGTGTTCGTGCAGTGTAGGGGGTCGTGCTGGGGATGGTGTTTCAGGGTTTAGGGCAGTGCAGTAGTGTTCGGGCAGTGTAGGGGGTCTTGCTGGGGGTAGTGTTACAGGGTTTAGGGCAGTGCAGTGGTGTTCGGGCCGTGTAGGGGGTCTTGCTGGGGCTGGTGTTTCACGGTTTAGGGCAGTGCAGTGGTGTTCGGGCAGTGTAGGGGGTCGTGCTGGGGCTGGTGTTTCAGGGTTTAGGGCAGTGCAGTGGTGTTCGGGCAGTGTGTTCGGTCGTTCTGGGGCTGGAGTTTAAGGGTTTAGGGCAGTGCAGTGGTGTTCGGGCAGATTAGGGGGTCGTGCTGGGGCTGGTGTTTCAGGGTTTAGGGCAGTGCAGTGGTGCTCGGGAAGTGTAGGGGGTCATGCTGGGGGTGGTGTTTCAGGGTTTAAGGCAGTGGTGTTCGGGCAGTGTAGGGGGTCTTGCTGGGGGTGATGTTTCAGGGTTTAGGGCAGTGGTGTTCGGGCAGTGTAGGGGGTCTTGCTGGGGGTGATGTTTCAGGGTTTAGGGCAGTGCAGTGGTGTTCAGGCAGTGTAGTGGGTCTTGCTGGGGGTAGTGTTTCAGGGTTTAGGGCAGTGCAGTGGTGTTCGGGCAGTGTAGGGGGTCGTGCTGGGGGTGGTGTTTCAGGGTTTAGGGCAGTGCAGTGGTGTTCGGGCAGTGTAGGGGGTCGTACAGGGGGTGGTGTTTCAGGGTTTAGGGCAGTGCAGTGGTGTTCGGGCAGTGTAGGGGGTCGTGCAGGGCGTGGTGTTTCAGGATTTAGGGCAGTGCAGTGGTGTTCGTGCAGTGTAGGTGGTCTTGCTGGGGGTGGTGTTTCAGGCTTTAGTGCAGTGGTGTTCGGGCAGTGTAGGGGGTCTTGCTGGGGGTGGTGTTTCAGGGTTTAGGGCAGTGCAGTGGTGTTCGGGCAGTGTAGGGGGTCATGCTGGGGGTGGTGTTTCAGGGTTTAGGGCAGTGCAGTGGTGTGCGGGCAGTGTAGGGGGTCGTGCTGGGGGTGGTGTTTCAGGGTTTAGGGCAGTGCAGTGGTGTTCGGGCAGTGTAGGGGGTTTTGCTGGGGGTGGTGTTTTAGGGTTTAGGGCAGTGGTGTTCGGGCAGTGTAGGGGGTCTTGCTGGGGGTGATGTTTTAGGGTTTAGGGCAGTGCAGTGGTGTTCGGGCAGTGTAGGGGGTCTTGCTGGGTGTAGTGTTTCGGGGTTTAGGGCAGTGCAGTGGTGTTCGTACAGTGTAGGGGGTCGTGCTGGGGGTGGTGTTTCAGGGTTTAGGGCAGTGCAGTAGTGTTCGGGCAGTGTAGGGGATCGTGCAGGGGGTGGTGTTTCAGGGTTTAGGGCAGTGCAGTGGTGTTCGGGCAGTGTAGGGGGTCGTGCTGGGGGTGATGTTTCAGGGTTTAGGGCAGTGCAGTGGTGTTCGGGCAGTGTAGGGGGTCGTACAGGGGGTGGTGTTTCAGGGTTTAGGGCAGTGCAGTGGTGTTTGTGCAGTGTAGGGGTCGTGCTGGGGCTGGTGTTTCACGGTTTAGGGCAGTGCAGTGGTGTTTGGGCAGTGTAGGGGGTCTTGCTGGGGGTGGTGTTTCAGGGTTTAAGGCAGTGGTGTTCGGGCAGTGTAGGGGGTCTTGCTGGGGGTGATGTTTCAGGGTTTAGGGCAGTGCAGTGGTGTTCGGGCAGTGTAGGGGGTCTTGCTGGGGGTAGTGTTTCAGGGTTTAGGGCAGTGCAGTGGTGTTCGTGCAGTGTAGGGGGTCGTGCTGGGGATGGTGTTTCAGGGTTTAGGGCAGTGCAGTAGTGTTCGGGCAGTGTAGGGGGTCGTGCAGGGGGTCGTGCAGGGGGTGGTGTTTCAGGGTTTCGGGCAGTGCAGTGGTGTTCGGGCAGTGTAGGGGGTGGTGCTGGGGGTGGTGTTTCAGGGTTTAGGGCAGTGCAGTGGTGTTCGGGCAGTGTAGGGGGTCGTGCTCGGGTTGGTGTTTCAGGGTTTAGGGCAGTGGTGTTCGGGCAGTGTAGGGGGTCTTGCTGGGGGTGATGTTTCAGGGTTTAGAGCAGTGCAGTGGTGTTCGGGCAGTGTAGGAGGTCTTGCTGGGAGTAGTGTTTCAGGGTTTAGGGCAGTGCAGTGATGTTCGGGCAGTGTAGGGGGCGTGCTGGGGGTGGTGTTTCAGGATTTAGGGCAGTGCAGTGGTGTTCGGGTAGTGTAGGGGGTCGTGAAGGGGGTGGTGTTTCAGGGTTTAGGGCATTGCAGTGGTGTTCGGGCAGTGTAGGGGGTCGTGCTAGGGTTGGTGTTTCAGGGTTTAGGGCAGTGCAGTGGTGTTCGGGCAGTGTAGGGGGTCGTGCAGGGGCTGGTGTTTCAGGGTTTAGGGCAGTGCAGTGGTGTTCGGGCAGTGTAGGGGGTCGTGCTGGGGGTAGTGTTTTAGGGTTTAGTGTAGTGCAGTGGTGCTTGTGTAGTGTAGGGGGTCGTGCTGGGGGTAGTGTTTTAGGGTTTAGGGTAGTGCAGTGGTGTTTGTGTAGTGTAGGGGGTCATGTTTTAGGGTAGTGCAGTGGTGTTTGGGTAGTGTAGGGGGTCGTGCTGGGGGTAGTGTTTTAGGATTTAGGTTAGTGCAGTGGTGTTTGGGTAGTGTAGGGGGTCGTGCTGGGGGTAGTGTTTTAGGGTTTAAGGTAGTGCAGTGGTATTTGTGTAGTGTAGGGGGTCGTGCTCGGGGTAGTGTTTTAGGGTTTAGGGTAGTGCAGTGGTGCTTGTGTAGTGTAGGGGGTCGTGCTGGGGGTAGTGTTTTAGGGTTTAGGGTAGTGCAGTGGTGTTTGTGTAGTGTAGGGGGTCATGTTTTAGGGTAGTGCAGTGGTGTTTGGGTAGTGTAGGGGGTCGTGCTGGGGGTAGTGTTTTAGGATTTAGGTTAGTGCAGTGGTGTTGGGGTAGTGTTTTAGGGTTTAGGGTAGTGCAGTGGTGTTTGTGTAGTGTAGGGGGTCATGCTGGGGGTAGTGTTTTAGGGTTTAGGATAGTGCAGTGGTGCTTGTGTAGTGTAGAGGGTCGTGCTGGGGGTAGTGTTTTAGGGTTTAGGGTAGTGCAGTGGTGTTTTTGTAGTGTAGGGGGTCATGTTTTAAGATGCAATGCTCCAATACCTGACCAGTCTGCACTACATAAAACTGCAAAAAAACTAAAAATAAAAAGTGTTTTGCACACTTTTGTCATTGGGCTATATGTGGGCTATATCTGGGTAATATTTGTGCTACATTTGGGCTCTTTTTTCACTGGTGGCCATCTTGGAAGACTTCTTTGTTATGAAGTTTCCTAATTTCCTCATTTACTGCAGTCTCCTCAGTAGGAAATGCTTTCAGTTTTTACTTTGATTCCATCAAGAAGGCATTCAGATGTGTCACACATTTGCCATAAATTCAGAATGTTAGCACTCTAGTTGTTCATTAGATCACTGTAGTAAAGCTACTGCTCACCAAGGAGTTAACTGGAAGTCTACTGCTGGTATTGAAAGTGATTGTTTCAGTCTGCATGTCAGAATTTTCTAATGAAATAGAAGAGGATTTGAGATCTCACTTAAAACATGCACTAAATTTTCTTTTTGCAGCACTAACCATAATTTCTATGGCAAAATGAACCCCCTCATTTTGTTCCTTTTTAAATTAAATGTTTTAAGTGTTACCAGTTTATTCCAATCAAGATGGCTTCAGGTGTGCCATACTTTTGTCATAAGTAAGGCTGTTAGCACTCTAGTTGTTCTTTAGAACACTCTGGGAAGCTGCAGTAGAACACAAAGGCATCAACTGACAGGCTGCTCCTGTTGAAATATAACAGGAAGATATTTGAGATCTCACTTAAAACATGTCCTAATTTTTCTTTCTACAGCACTAACCATAATTTCTATGGCAAAATGAACCCCCTCATTTTGTTCCTTTTTAAATTAAATGTTTTAAGTGTTACCAGTTTATTCCAATCAAGATGGCTTCAGGTGTGCCATACTTTTGTCATAAGTAAGACTGTTAGCGCTCTAGTTGTTCTTTAGAACACTCTGGGAAGCTGCAGTAGAACACAAAGGCATCAACTGACAGGCTGCTCCTGTTGAAATATAACAGGAAGATATTTGAGATCACACTTGAAACATGTCCTAATTTTTCTTTCTACAGCACTAACCATAATTTCTATGACAAAATGAACCCCATCATTTTGTTCCTTTTTAAATTAAATGTTTTAAGTGTTACCAGTTTATTCCAATCAAGATGGCTTCAGGTGTGCCATACTTTTGTCATAAGTAAGACTGTTAGCGCTCTAGTTGTTCTTTAGAACACTCTGGGAAGCTGCAGTAGAACACAAAGGCATCAACTGACAGGCTGCTCCTGTTGAAATATAACAGGAAGATATTTGAGATCACACTTGAAACATGTCCTAATTTTTCTTTCCAGAGCACTAACCATAATTTCTATGACAAGATGAACCCCATCATGTTGTTCCTTTTTAAATTAAATGTTTTAAGTGTTACCAGTTTATTCCAATCAAGATGGCTTCAGGTGTGCCATACTTTTGTCATAAGTAAGGCTGTTAGCACTCTAGTTGTTCTTTAGAACACTCTGGGAAGCTGCAGTAGAACACAAAGGAATCAACTGAAAGTCTCTGCCCTTGTTGTACATGTTTTACTGAGAATGTCAGACTTCATTCTCACACGACTGAGAAAGATAATGTGAATTTACAGAAAATATGCTCTCATTTTAGCTTCTGGAGCACCTTCCAAAACTGTATGGGACAAGCATGTGAAAATAGTTTTCTCTCAAACATGATTCATGATATCCCAGCAGAAGGTTTTTCACAGGGTAAAATCACCTTAGAACACACCACAATTCCTGAAATTAGTATGGTACCATCAACAAATGAATTCTAATGTAACTAAAGTCTGTTATCACCATTTATAGTTCTCCTTTTGGTAACCCTCAAAATCTTCGATTCACTACAATGCATTTCAATGGGGTACTATCATTTATATTGGTCCCAAGATGGCTACCAGCAATTCCAGGATGAAGTGCTGACAGCCAATCAGATCTCACGATGACATGTGTGGTTAGGCTCCGCCCAGATATATATGTGTTTTTACTTTTGATTTTCTCAGCAACTACTGAGCGGATTTACACCATTTAACAAAAAGGGTTCTTTCTGAACCAAGAACTACCTCTTTGCCAAATTTGGTGTAATTCCGTGCAGCAGTTTGGGCTGTAGCCTTGCATAAAGTTTCCTATGGGAAATTGATTTTTGACTCTTATTTTTTAATTTCTCCGCAGCTACTGAACGGATTTACACCATTTAACAAAAAGGGTTCTTTCTGAACCAAGAACTACCTCTTTGCCAAATTTTGTGTAATTCCGTTCAGCAGTTCGAGGCTGTAGCCGTGGCTAAAGTTTCCTATGGGAAAATGAATGGGGAAAACACGTTTTGGGACCCCCCTTTTTTCTCGGCCCCCTCTTGACGAATCACCCCGAAACTTTAAGGGTAGGAGCGGACCGGAGCGGGCCATAAAGTTTGAAAATTTCGCGAATATTCGTCAACCGACGCAAGAGTTATTTCAAATAGAATGTTGCGGATTTCCTATGGAAAATAGGTCCTAACTATAACTATCTACTGGCGACCGCCAGTAGATAATATATATATATATATATATATATATATATATATATATATATATATATATCAATACAATCTTTATTTGGATAAGAATATATCTATAGAAGCACAAGTCACATAGCAGCATTAAAATACACAAATTCATATTAGTCATATGAACAATATAAAAACAGATTCAATAAATCAATATACATATATATGCATAATATTATTAACAGATACAACAGTTTTCCAATTAATGACCACTTGATTCATGCCATTCACGGTCATTATGAAAACAAGTCTTCAGAAAGTGTCTGCTTAGTTCATGGTAATGGTTATAACAGTATAAGTATTAATTCAGTAAGATCATCCTTCATAAAGTGCACATTGTATTACGGGCACGTTCAGCAACTTTCAAAAAGGTGCCTAACGAAGGACTAATTCATCGTCTTCCAATGTAAGAATTTTCATGTAAGCAGCTTTGAGATGGACAGACAAGATTTTTTTTTAAAACGGTATCAAAAGCCATTTTGCGTATTTTATATAAAATTTACAAAAGAATAAAAAATGGAGTATCGTTTGCTCACTCCGACCATCGTACGGACATGACAGATGGTCTAGATTAGCATTGTACCCAAGGGGAAAACAGAGTAAGAATTTTACTGTGCCTGCCCTTAAACAAAGGAGGAGTCCCCTCTCCCAGTGTCCTATAGGTTTTAAGAGATAACTAGATGGCATATGTGAGACATACTCAATAGGCATGTAGGTTACAACAGTATATTTCTTAATCCCTCTATCATGTCTTGCTTTGCTATAATATGCATATAGGGCCATCCACAGGTCTTTTTTGTTCACACTATCTATTTCAGTTGGATTTGAAAAGAGCTGTTCATAATTAACACTGCTTAAACTCTCACTCACTGTGGCAAGCCACGGTATTTCCCTTCCCTTCTCGCACTTGACGGAATCTCCTATTATCTCTCTTGTAAGGGACGCTGCTCGGTATTTCCAGATTGCTAACCAAAATAAAGCAGGACGAGCCTTTATATAGTCTTCAATGTAGTCAATTTTTTATTCACTATGGCAAACATATTGGGACGTGGAGATTGGTGCTCCCAAGAGTTTTTGACAAAATCTGATTTCTTCACATTTAATGCTATTGCTGTTTGTGAAACCCCAAACCTCTGTGCCGTAGTTGCTATTGGTATGGACTGAGATTTAAACATTTTCATGATTGCTAAAATTGCCCCTGTCCTCCTTGGCTGAGGAAGACCAAGAATCGAGTTAATGTCCTTAGAGAACTTATTTCTGCTGTACGCCACATGGTCAGACCAGGAACCATTAGCAGCAAAAACCAACCCTAAGTAAGGAAAGGTGCAAGTGCATTGTAAACTTTGATTGCCCACGGTATTGGAAATTAAAAGATACTTTCTCGGCCCACATGCCATTATAAAAGATTTTTAAAATTAGTGCACAAGTCTAAACTGGCTATAAAATCCACAAAACCCCGCACTGAGATGCGTTGGGCATTCGGTGTACGGTCCATTAAAACTGCATCATCGTCATACAGTAGGGCGGGGAGTGTGTTACCATTAATTCTAGGGGCATCGTTGGTGAGTACTATCAATGACGTGTGTAGATCATTAATGTATAAGATAAAAAGAAGAGGGGCCAAGACACATCCCTGCCTGACCCCTCTGCAAACTCTGATGTCATTAGAAACCTCAACACCCTTAATAATCCTCACCCAGGCTTTCAAATCCATATGTAGGTAGGCTAAAAAATGAACTAAAACCTCATCTAAACCGTATTCTAAAAGAGTGGACCATAAACGTGACCGATTGACAAAATCGAAAGCTGAGGTGAGGTCTATAAAAGCCAGGTATATTGGGGTATACTATGGTATACTTTCCGATAATTAGATTAAGATTTAGGCACTGTTTGATTGTGCCTACTTTACTCCCAAATCCTAACTGGCATAATTGTAAAGTGCGATTTTCCTCAGTCCATGTTTTGATCTTGAGAGTGTTGTCTATTAGGGAAATCGGTCTATAGCAACTTGGTTGGGAGCGGTCGCCCTTTTTAAAAATCAGAACAATAATACTAGTTGTCCAAGTGCTTGGTATTGGGGTATTAATTAAGTTAATAAAAAAATTTAGTAAGAGAGTGTAGGAGAGTAGGATCTGCTTCACATGGGTACCCCCACTTTTTGCTGATGCTTCACTGTTTTTCGACCTTAGTCTGGCTGGGGCCCTGCTAATCAGAACCCCAGCCTAGCTGCTTCCTCTCTAAAATGGTTTCCATGTGCCTTAGGCACATCTCTGATTGGAATCTGGAGTGCCCTTATAAGTCCCTAGTATATGGTATACTATGTACCCAGGGCATAGGTACCTCAGAGGCCTACCAGGGGCTGCAGCATGTATTGTGCCACCCTGGAAGGCCATCCAAACTGACACCACAGGTCTGCTACTGCAGCCTGGGTAAGGTGGTGCATGCACCCCTTACTGTGATATAGGTTACCTATATCACTATATACATACACACATATAAACCTATAAGTCACTCCTATGGCAGGCCTTATCAATCCTGAAGGCAGAGTGCGTGGTTCCTATGTGAGAGGGTGCCCCTGCATGAGCAGGGCCCCTCTGCAGTGTTCGGAGACCCTTCTCTGATGCTGTTTGTAGTGCAGCCTGACCATATACTCTTAAGCGCATTATAACCTCGCGTTAAATGCTAACTTTGGAATGGCTGCACCGAAACATGTCGTGTTTGGTGTCAAACATCTTGGAATACTACCCCCCGCCAATTCTGGTGGCGGGGTAGCATTCCACCCTTCTAGAGGAGAGACATGTTAACCCTGGCTTGGCCGGTAACTTCTTTCTAAAGCCCTGGCATCACAAAATGGATGCTGCTGCCACAGACACAAGTCTGGCCTCCTGCTGCTGACCGAAACTCCGGCAGGGAGGCCTGGACAATAGGTTTCCTGTCCCAGGGAGGTGTGACCACCTCCCCAGACAGGATAGTGTGTATTGGGGCTGGGCGGGAGCACTCTCGGGTGCTTTGAAGTCCTGCACTGGGGGCACACTTGGTGTCCCTGTGCATACCCCAGTTCAAACCGGATCAGGGGCTTGCAGCCCCTGCTTTGGCACGAACTGGACAAAGGGAAAGGGGTGTAGCCACCCCTCTGCCCTGACCCACCCATAGGTGGGGCCACAGAGTAAGTCCAACCCCTAAACTTAGTATAAGTATAGGAACCCAGTCCTTAGGACTTTAGATTATCCTTGGACGAAACTCTGACACAGAATCCTGGACCTTCGACGCTCTACTACAAGATTAGAGGACAGAAGAATCTCCCTTGGGGTCAAAGAGTGACTCCCCTGCTTGGCAGGCACCAAAGAAGCAATTGTCCGGTCTGCATCACCTAAGCTCCCGTCGGATGCCGAAGTCTTTGCATCACCAGAGGTAGATTTCCAGACTTCACCAAGGCTGCCCTGAGTACTCAGCAAAGCTGAGGCCCGTAGCTGTCGTGGGTAACGTGGAACCGTGACCCCTGGACACCGCATGCATTTGCTAGTGCATCCTCTTCTGGGTCTCCCACGAAGTCATGCTTTGGGCTCCGAGTAGCCCTAGCCTCCAGCACCAACTGCACCGAAGATCACTGGCCTCCACTCCACGAGTGTCCTGTGAGCCAGCTCCACGTGCACTGTCTTGAGGCTCCTTCGCAGTCGCTAGCCCGGTGGCTAGTAGCCCTTCACGAAGGCAAATCCTTTTCTTCTTGGGCTCCCTGGTTGCTCCAGGCTTGCCCTCACTTACCCTTGCTGGGTGAGTTCCTCAGACCTTGCTGGTCTGCATCATCGTCAATCTTCAACTTCATCAAGACTTGCCGTTGCCAAGGTTTGTTGGGTCCAATCCATTCGCCAACACCTCAGCACTCGACAGACATCGTGTACCAGCCTGAATCCTGCTCCTGGTCACCGACAACACCTCCTGGACCTCGTGGCTGAAGAGTCAAGATGACCGTCAACCTACCTGAAGCACTCGACATCGGTGGGCATCTGCTCATCGCCTTCCTGGTCACTGCCTAGTGACCCAGTCTCTGTCCCCTCTGCTTTCAGGTTCTTCAGATCTCCGATCCACCTTTGGATCCACCCGGACACTTTCCACTTGGTCGCCAGCAGCACTTTGCCGCAGATCACCATTCAAATCGACGACGAAACCCGACCCCGAAAGGCACCTATGCACCCGGCTTCCCTGGGTGAGGTAACAAGAGTACTCCGGTGCTCCCGTGGGTAGAGACTCTAGAACAACCTAGTTCTCAAAGGGTTTGCTCCAAGTCCTTCTTTAAGTGTCCCTTTTCTTTAATTTCCAAACCGCGACTTTCTCCATAGAAGTTAACGGCGATTCGCGGCTGTGTAATTACACTGCACGCGTCCCCCGTGGGTCCCCTGTGTCACTACCTTGGGTGGTTCCTTGTGGTCCAAGCACTTCTAGAGGCTCTAGGCCTAGTGTCTAGCTCAGTCGTGGTTCTTATACCACTTTATTGGTATATGGTTTGGTACGCCCCTAGGGCCCAAACGTTTATTTGTGCTATTACTGTGTTTAAATAACTTATAACTTATGTACTTCGAACTCTAGCCTCATAAAGAGACTAGAGGGGTGTGTTTAGCAATAAATACATATATTTTGAATATATACCTGGTGTGGTGCTCTTTCATTTGATCACTCAAGAGATTATAGACTGGTAAAACAAGCAGCTTTACATTCCTTCAAGACTTAGCCTGAAGGCTGCTCTCCATAGCTACCACTAGGATAGCTTTCAATAAGGTTGTCTTTAACCTATCTCCAATAAGGGGTTGTTTGGACTGGTGCAAGGTGCCCACTATAATTAGTGGACAGCATATGCTAGGCCAACTTCTCACATTGGTGTGCAGCGTGTGGGATTCCAGCTTGCTATTGTTTTACCAGATAATCTCAATTGAATTGATCAACTGAAAACCACTAAAGGTACCTAAGGTACATATAAATTAAGCTTAGTATACAGTAAGTTCAACTGAACTTAGAGTTGTGTGTTAAGGGATAGCACACCCTTTCTACAACTCAAGAGAGTTTAGTAGGCCACACTAGAGTAGGTAGTGCATACACCACACCTCACTAGTGATGTCTTCAAAGCCAGGACCCAGTGAGTCCTTGCCAGAAGACCCTGGGCTTCTTCCCTCCAAGTATGATACACTCCCATTCTTGGAATTGAGAGCATTATGCAATTTGAGGAAACTGAAGACAGGCCAAAGCCCCACCACCCAACATCTGAGAGAGATGTTAGAGGCTTATGATCTCAGCAGGCCCTTAGGGACTGAAGGGGTAGGAGCAGAGGGTGGGGCAGAAGATGAGGATGGGGCCAGGGGTAGCAACACCCCCAGCCCCCCCTCTGGAACTGACCAGGAGGGCGACAATGACCCTGACCTGGAAAACCCAATTCCTCCTGTGGATGAGGAGGAGGCTCAGAATGACCTCCACTTTGTCCCCCAGGAAGGATTGTGAGTGTGCCCAGAAGGTCTAGATCTCCTTCTCAGGAGTCTAACCACTCTGGCACCTCAATAGGGACCTCTGTCTCCTCTCATAGGAGGGAATCCTCTCATGAGAGGAGAAAGAGGCTGATTCAGTATGAGGAAGCTCAACTTGAACTCAGAAAACAGCAATTGGCTATAGACAGGGAGTCCCTAGATCTCTACAAAGAGAGAAAAAAGTTGGGACTAGAGTCCCATGGTGGCAGCAATGTCCCTAAAGATAGGGAAAGGTCTTATGACCATAGAAACCTGAGCAAGATTGTCCCTCCCTACCAGAGTGAGGATGACATCCACAAATGGATAACTGCTCTAGAGAGGGCCTGTAAAGTACAGAAGGTCCCTTAGGAGCAGTGGGCAGCAATCTTGTGGCTCTCCTTTGCAGACAAAGGTAGAGACAAGCTCCTCACTGTAAGAGAAGAGGATGCTGATAATTACAAGGTCTTGAAGAGTGCTCTTATTGATGGGTTTGGCCTAACAACTGAACAATACAGGTTGAAGTTCAGAGATGCCCAAAAAGCACAGACTCAAGACTGGGTAGACTATGTGGATTGTTCTGCTAAGGCTCTGGAAGGCTGGTTGATGGGCAGTAAGGTGTGTGACTTCACAGGATTGTACAATCTTATCATGAGGGAACATATTCTTAATAACTGTCAAAATCAGCTGTTGCATCAGTACCTGGTGGACTCTGATCTGACCTCTCCCCAAGAATTGGGAAAGAAGGCAGACAAATGGGTCAGAACCAGGGTGAGGCAGAAGGTACAGAACCAAGGTGGTGACCCTAAGAAGCAAGATTCTAAGAACTCTGATAAGGGTGGGGAGAAGGGTAAAGATCAAAAGTCTTCACAAGGCCCCCAAAAATCTTCTTCAGGTGGGGATTCACAGTCTACCAAAGGGAAAGGCCAAAGAAAACCATGGTGCAAGGTCTGTAAGCAAAAGACCCACTGGACCAGTGATTGCACCAAGTCCAAAGACTCAAGTCCAGCCCCCACCAATGCCCCTAAGGCACCTGTTCCCCTAGTACAGTTACAGTTGGTGGTGGGAGTACTACAGCCAAGGGTTTAGTAGGGTTGACCCTGGGTACTGAGATGGGCTCTGACCTAGTCAGAGAACTCACTCAGGCTGTGTTAGTCTGTGATGGAGGCATGGATGTGACCTCCTCTGTGAGTCCCAGTAATCTGGGCAAGTACAGACAACAGCCTTTAATCAATGGACGAGAGGCTTTGGCATTTAGGGACA